>QJNU01000074.1:0-180385 GCA_004154915.1 Monosporascus ibericus | reverse complement strand
AAAAAATATAGTACCTTAACCCCACCCCCCCCCCCCCTCAATTTTCTAAATTATTGGGATAAAGGTAATTCCGTAATTATTAGTTAAAACGTCAACTGGCGGAATATCTATTTTTTCGCTGATTTAAGACGTAGCGTTATAAAGATTATAACCCCCAAAAATTCCAAAAAAACCTGTGCGTAATTACTAGACGGTAATTTACAAATTTAGTTTATAACATAACTCGATAATGCAAACCGAATTGTTATACAAAATAGTTTAAAATATATATTAGCCAAAATCGTTTGTTATTTTTAACTGGACGTTTTAAATACGATAATGAATTTAAGTACGTCGATATACGATAAACTAATAATTTAACGAAAAAAAATCCCGTATTCCAGCGATAACCTGAATCCGTATATATAAGATTACCGGTTATAATACGTTGCTATAATATATAACTTACATCTGGAATATAATAAACGTTCCACTAAAAATATAAATTGTTAAGTTAATTATAAACATTATGCAAGGTTGATATGAGTTGAAACCTTATTTTCCAAGCTCAGCCAAATACACAGAAAACCATTCCACGATACAATTTCCAAGATAGATATTATACCCAGTATGATATGCCCTTTCCTCCTTGGCAGGAGGCTCCTTCTTCAGGCGTCTTGGTACGTCTTGGTACGTCTTGGTACGTCTTGGTACGTCATGGACTTAGAACAGATAAACAAGATAGTTCTCCGTTTTGAGATAGCTGGTAGTTAGTTAAATGAGATATAAGGATTTGCTTTAATAAGTGGTAATATCTTTATGATACCAAGATCTTTTAATACCTATATCTTTTTATTTCTTTATACCAAAATAACCTATCGCCAGTTTTAAAATATTAAAGACGTTTTATTCGGTGCCGTAAAGATATTAATTGTCGAAAATAATTTCGTTTGTTTGATTTCTATTATTAGGTATTTATAATACGATAAGGCGCAACGTTTTTATGATAATTCTTAATTACACCTCAAGTTTTTTAACCTTATTATATAGTTTTATTAATTTTCGTTTTATTCGATCCTTATTTCCATAATTTATTATTATAGGTATTAAATTCGAAATATCCTTAATTAGCGTATATTTTCGAATTATTCGGAAATAAAAATGAAAAACTGTTATAAGGTAAGGGATTTTTTGATTGCGCATTTTTTGGTAACCTACGTCCGTAATTACCATAAAAATACCTTTATCCGTATCCGGGCGTTTGTTACCTTATTTAGTCTCGAAATTAAAAATTTAATATACTAAATAATACGTTAACTAGTTAAGATTAGTAAACTTCGAATTAAAAAGTTAAGTTTCATTCGTAAATAATAAATATTATTAAGGCGAAATAAGTTATGCGAAAAGTAAACGTGTATATCTTAAACTGGTACGGAAACGTTACGGTTACTTTTAGTTAAGATAATGTTTTATATACGCTAAAGAATAAAAATAATTTTAATCCGTTTCGACCTTAGTTTTAACTTTTATAACTAAATAAAAACCCGGAAAATACCTTTTCGTTTTTATTATACCGAGGATTAAAATTGCCGATATAAAGACGTCGGCAATTTTCTAAATTATTGAAAACGTAAACGTTAAACTATAATTTACGTTATTAAAATTCCGCCTGAGGAAAGGGTTTTTTTTAAAACCTTATCCTTTAAATTTTTTTTAACTTTAAAAGTAATAAGTCGAGAATTAATTTATTTCCCGTAAGATCGTCGGAATCGAGAAAACCTTTAATTTTTTTTCCATAGCGCATCCCGATTTACCATCAGAATAGATTTTATCCCAAAACTTTTTAGATGCCTTTTAAAATTAAATTTAAATCTCAAAAACGCCTTCCCTTTTAATTTCTAAAAATCTTTACTTTTTTAATAATAGTTAATAATAATAACCCCGGTTTAAATAAAAGCCGTATTACGGAAATAGCGATAACAGCTATAACCGTTTTAAAAAACGGTTTAATCCGTATTGTTTTTTATTAAATCTCCGGAATAATTAACGTTTATACGGCAAGTTAAACGTATTTTTTAAAAAAAAGATCAAGGGATAAAAAATAAAATAAGTTAAATTTTTATGCCGATTTCTTAAGTTTTAGTGGTAAACGTAATTCCGTATTTATTAATTAAGACGTATTTTAACGTAATATATATCTTTCATGGATTTAATACGTAACAGTCTAAAAATAATTTTAAAGAAATTATTTTAAAAAAGAATTTCGCATAATTATTCCGCGGTAACGCATAAATTTGATTTACAGCATAATTCGATATTATAAATCGAATTATTATGTAAGATAATCTCGAATATATTACTTAAGATTTTTATTCGTTTTTAGCCGGACGCTTTAAATACGAAAAAGATTTTAAATACGACAACGATTTTAAATACGTCGAAATATAATAAACTATCAATTTAATAAAGGAAAACGTTCCGTATTTAAGCGATAGCCTTAATCCGTACGTATAAAATAATCGGTTATAATACGACTTTATAACATATAACCTAGATTTGGAATATAATAAACGCCTTATTTAAAATCTTCTGTTATTAAGTTAATTATAAATATTGTAATTAATAATTTTATTACGCATTTTTAAAAAGCGCAAATATTATTAAGGAATAGCTTTTATACTCCGGTAATATATTTTTATTTTTATTTAATTCCATTTTTAGTTTTCAGTTTCTTAATAATTAATTACAGTTTAAAATTATTAACGTTCCGGTTGCTTACGCCTAAGTTATTAATTTAAGTAAAATATGCCTTTCAAGATAAAGATGAAAACGGTATTTAAAAAAATAATTACGGCGGAAAAGGTAATTATCGCGGTTTTTGCAAAGGCGGTTTTAATAGATATCGTAAAGGCAGTTACCGTTACCGTCGCCGCCTTAATTATTAATATAATGGAAAGTAATTTAACGTAAACCGCCTTTTTGGAAGTAATCGTCACGAAAATACCGTAATATATAAAGATAAATAAAGGGGCCCCTGTTGAAAAGGATAATTAGTAAATTATAAAGAACGCGGCTATGGTTACTGTAAACTTTGGCGTTTTTAAGTTGAAACCTGGAGAGAATAAATTAAATTACGTAAAAATAAAGACGGTTACGCTGGAATTAACGATAAGGTTTACCTTGATAGTAATAACGAAAAGATTAGTCGGTAGGAAAAGAAAAGAAAAATTAACGGTTATATTTTAGTAAATAAATTCTTAAAAAAGGACCATAATTCGTATTTCGTTCAAAAGGTTACTTACGGTAATAATATAACTAACTTTTAGTATGATATTTTCTTTTTAAGTAAATAGGATAATGTGACGGCTAAGTGGTTTAACCAACTATTAAACCTAATCGTACGGTCTATGTTGGCAGTAGTATCGTAGGAAATTAAGCAATAAGATATACCATAGTTACGTCTGGTAATAGCAGATTATCAAAGGTAATTTGGGTAACTAAGTTGTATTACAAGCTGGTGATTTATCTAAACTATGGAAGGTAATAAAAGTATATATCCTTATTTTAGCATAAGGTATTTAAATGGTTTAAACCCTTAAGGCCGTTAAATCCTTTAAGCTTTTATAATAGCTTAAGAAGTTTAAGGTGCTTAGCGTATTAAAACTTTTACGCCGGTTACGTAAGCTTTTGGTTTAAGTCGGCGTTAACTTTTTAAAAAATCCAACCGTTTATGTTATAGTTAAAACCGTTAGGTTATAATACGATTTTTTCCTTTCAGGATCTTTACCTTTAAAGATTAATTTATTTGTTTATTGGTTTTGGTACCTAAATTTCCTTTTTTTATATTTATTATATCGGGTTATATTAAAAAGTTACGTTTTCGTAAGCGTATTAACGTTTTAATTCTTTCAGAATGTATTAAACGTTTTAGTTTCGATCTGCCTTTCTGTTTCTGTTACGAAATGGAAAATATAAATTATAAGGTTACTCGTAGTTTTGCGAAATGCGTACGGTACGTTTTTATGGTGGTTTTTATGATATCTTTGGGTTTTCAGAAATAAAATATTAATAACTTTTTGACGAAAAGGATCGTTTGGACCGTAAGGAAAAGCGAACCAGGAAAATATTACGGGCCGCTGTTAACAAATTTAACCGCTTACAGAAAAAAAGATGGTTTCTCCGTCGTCGGGATATCGAAATACATCGTCGTAATATTAAAGCTGCGGAAGTTATGGAAAAGTTTAAACGTTTAAAGAAAAAACAAAAAAGGTTGGAGGTTAAAATGGCCGTATTGGCCGTAAAAATGGTTAACTAGCCTGGGGTCGATAAGGTTAATTAGTTAATTCCGGATAATACCGTTTACGATTATTCAATTAGCGCTTCCGGCGTTATTAATGGAAGTTCTTTAAAAGGCGTTGAACGTTTTTAATATTTTTAATAAGCTTTTAGGTGTTTTAAGCATCTGGATAATTCTTTTATAAGTAGGTATTAGTAAGTCCGGTTTTTTTTTGCGTATATCCAGGATTTCCTTCGTTTCGTATGTTAATACATACTTTTTTCGTTTTTTTTCATACCTTATGTTAACTTTAATAATATCTATTACTAATTCGAATAAAAAAACGTAAAAAACTGGATGTAGTTTAATTACGGTGGTAATTTTAATTGGTAGTTATTTTTTGGAAATTTTCTTGGTAATCTTATGTAGGCCGATGCATTTGAATTCGAATTTTTTGTTTAATCGATTGGTCTGGATTTTTTCAATAGCTAGGTAAACCATCTTTCCTTTTTTAGAAGGTTAATTTCTTTAAGCGTTTTTGGTTATAATATTTGTTTATTTGGTTACGTACGAATTTAAGTTTTATCTTTATTTTTGCGTATAATTATTTAAGTTCTTTTGATATATGAGGATTGTTTTAATGTTAATAGGTTCTTTTTATATATCCCTGTAAATTTTTGGTATAAAACTAAAGTTAGCGTGTACTGGAATCATTCTGGTATTTTTATGATAGTTAGTATTATAAGTTAATTAGGCCATAGATAGCTTTTGGACCTAACCGTTTCATTCGTAATTGATATAGTATTGTAAGTATGTTTTTAGTATTTAGTTAATTCTTTTTATTTATCCGTTTGTTTAAGGTCTAAATGCGTTAAATAGTTTGTGGTTTAAGTTTAATTATGTTATAAGTCCTTACCAGAATTTCGAAGTGAATATTGTTTTTTAGTTTTAGATAATTTCTGTTAGTAATCCGTATAGTTTTAACTTGTGTTTTAGGAAAATGTAAGCTAATTGTTTTACGCCCGTATTTTTATTATATGGTAAGAAATAAGAAAATTTAATAAATCGGTTAACGATTATAAAGATGGTATCGTAACATACGCCCGTAACTAGGTTTTTTAATAATGGGAGTTTGGTAATAAAATTAAAAGTAATTAAATTTTATGGTCGTTTTGCGATTGGTAATAGTTATAATTTTCCGTATGGTTTATGTCGTCGGGCTTTTACTTTATTACATATATAATAAATATCGTTATCGTACTTTTTTTTATTATCAATTTTATTTTAAGGGAATAGTAAATACGTTATAATCGTTTTAAGGTTTTATGGATCCTTAGGTATTCATGTAATTAATGTTTATATATATTTCGTACCAATATTTTCTGGTATTTGTTTAGGATTTATCGTTTATTTATTTTTTATTTATTAAGTAGGTTTTCGTCATATTCTTAGATTTATTGGTATAGTTTGAAAGGTATTGCTTTATAGGTATCTTTCTGGCGTGGTATCGAACATCTGGTGGCTAACTTGAATTACTTTTTTTTAAATTTTGGTCTACGGTTAAGAACGTCTATTTTGCCATTTTTGATCCTTTTTAATAAATAATAATAAAGTTTTATTTTGCTAGTTTTTCAGCATAACGCAATTATTATCTTGTTAATTCTTTAATAATAATAAAGCGAATAAGGTATTTGTAATCCGTATATACTTAACTTAATAAAGGTTTTTTTTAAAATAATATCTAAGTTCTCGGAAGGCCTTAATAATGGCCATAAATTCTTTATCGGAAATACTGTAATTTAATTTTGCTCCTTTTAATTTGTTGGAGTAAAAGGCGATAAGGTATAAATAGCCTTAATTATCGCAATATCCGGCCATTACATTTAAAGCGTAATCCGAAACGTCGGTTCTAAGCTTAAATAAACGACTTGGGTCGTATATAATTAATACTAGCTTGTTAATAATTGCGTGTTTAATTTCCTAAAGAGCTACTTCCGTTTTTATTATTTTAAAAAACTTGTTTTCTTTTTTTTGTTAAGTTTAATAATAACATAACTATCTTATTAAAGTATCAAATAAATTTCCTATAATACTTAGCAAATCCGAAAAAGGCTTGTACTTTTTTAACGGTAATAGGTATTTCCCATTCTTATATTACGGCGATTTTCTTAAGGTCCATTTTAATATACATCTTAAGGTGATGATATATTTTAGAAATTCCAATTTTTATGTATAGAACTGGCTTTTCTTTATGTTTAACAGTAAATTGGCGTCCTATAAGGCTTGGAAAACCGTATAAACGTATCTTATATATTCCTTTTTATTTTTTAAGTAAATGAAAATGTCGTCGACGTAACAAATAACTAAAATGTTTAAATATTTCCTAAATATATGATTAACTATTTATTAAAGGGTTATTAATAAGTTCGTAAACCCGAAAGCATAATAAGATACTTAAAAAATCCTTATCTCGTTTTAAAAATTATTTTCCATTCGTATCTTAATTTGATACAGATTTGGTTATATCTTTTTTAAGGCTTAAGCTTATAAACTAGTTTGTTTTATAAACGCGATGTTTTATCTCGTTAATTAAAGGTAACGGTATTCTATTTTTAATTATAATATCATTTAATTATTCACGATGAATAACTTGGCGTAATTTTCCGTTTTCCCTTAATACAAAAATTATAAGGTATCCGGTTAATAAAATAAAACGTCGTATATCTTAAGTTTATTTATAAAATATTCGCATAATGCTAATAGTTCCGTTTTATTAAGGTAACAAATTAAGTAAAATTTGGTTAATGTTTTTTAAGGCTTATTTCGTAATCCCATTTGATATATTTTAATAACTTTATTTCAAATTCCTTTCAAAATAATGTTTTATATTTATGGTACTATAAGGGTACGTTCGCTATAATGTTTTGGCTTTAAAGGCTAATGCTACAGGTAATCATGTATCTTTCGCAACTTTATTTTAATAATAATGATAATACCTTCTATTTTTTTAATATCTTTATTCTTTCTTATATCTTAATTTTATTGGTAGTAAGGTTTTTGTCGTATCTTTATGCCTATATTCGTCGCCATTTTCGATTAAATATTAAAATCTTTTCGTATTTTTCTTAATTTTTATCGAAAGAGTATAAAGTAAACTTTACCTAGCTAGTTACCTAATCTATTAAAAGGTTGTATTAATATAACCATGGTTTTTCGAAGATCATATCGTAATTCCTTATCGGAGCGATATCGAAGTTTGTTATTTAATTTTTTATCCTATAACGAAGATCTCGAAATAATTAATATTGCGGGTGATATTTCCGTATTCGGAAGTAAATGCCTAGCCTTTTGGGTTCTCGGCGATATAGGGTTTCATCTTTGCTTTCCATAATAATCTAAATTAATTTACTATATCCGGTATAACATAATTACTTTTTATTATTCACTAATATACAAATACATTAAATTAAGGTATTTTAATTCGTATTTGTAGGGTGATAAGGTTATTTTCGGTTCTTATCGTCGCGTTTGAAGCCTTTTTGGGAAGTTTTTGTTAGTGTTTCCGGGTCTTACCATCCTGCGGCTTTTTTATAAATGGCGTTCGCCTTTTAAATCGTTCTTTAACGCCTAGATACGCTCCTGATTCTACTGATTAAAAGCTTCTAATTATTCTAATTATCCTTTCTGTCCGTGTAATATAGCTTTAAGTAAAAGGATTTATGTTTAAAAGTTTTTTTTGTTAATATATTCTAGTTCGGGATCTTCTTATCCTTTTTATCGTGCCTGGAATTATACGTCGTACTATCTTATCTCCTTATTCCTTTTTCGGATCTTATCTTTAATTTCTTATCGTTTATCTAGGTTATCCGTAAAGGCTAATCGGAAGTTCAGGTAGTTACTTATTTTCAAAAATGCCTTCATAATTATTTGGTAAATTTATTCTTTTTTATCTTATAATTATACCATCCGAAATGGTACATGAGATTTTTATCTAAAGAGCTTTTTCCTTTATGTCAACTTGTTAATGGCGTCCTTAAAGGCGTATATTTAAGATATTTGTATTATCGTTAAGCCTTAAAATCTTTTCCCGTTTAATTATACAAATTAAATCCTTATTTATATATTCGTATAAACCGTTTCTCGATATACCGTTATTCTTCTATATATTCAAGGCAATAAGTACGCTTGCAATAAATAACATACAGTTTTCCGTATCGGTTTAATTATCTTAATAACAAGGTTTCGTCCCAGCTTTGGTATTTCGTTATCCATACGTTAAATTCTATCTATTCGGATCGCTATCGCCGTTTCTGCTATAATCCAGAAAATAATTTATCCTCGGTAAACTCCTTTCATTCGTCGTATTCCTTTAACCATTATATTACCGTAAGTCCTATAATATGGGTTTGTCGTTTTTAAATAGCTACTTAAAATAACTTTTTCATTTCCTATCATCCTTGTTATATTATCTTAAGGGGATTCTAGTTGTTTTTAATTTTGATCATATTAATTGGTTTATTATTATTTCCTTAGTTATTTTGAAAAGACCCCCCTGGGAAACCGGTATTTATATATTTTATCGTAAGTTCTTAAATATTTTTCATTAATTGGCCTTATATATCACATTTTGTTACAATTATGACATTTACTAATGCGAAAATCGCGTTACTAAATTACGCCTAATTCCATAAGTCCTGATACGGTTCAATATGCTATAAAAATAAAACCTATTTTTTTATAATAATTACGCTTTAAGTATCACGGCTTAAAAATATAATATCCCTTCTTTTTCATGCATTGTTGGTATTATCGGTTATAGATCTATCTTAATTACCTAATTAACGTATTCGTCGAAAGTAAATAATCTTTTAAGGCGAATTATTTCGTCCTTAACGGTCTCCTTTAAGCCTCGATAAAACATATCCATCATAATTTTATCATTAATTTATCCGGTACGTAATAATGTTTACTTAAGCAATACGGCATATTTTAACGTTAAACCGTTTTAAGTAAGTTAAAATATATCCTATCCGGCTTTTCGTTTTTCGTTAGGGTTTCCTACGGAGAGACGGAAATGTTACGGCTATTTTTAACCAGGGTAACGTTCCATTTACGCCAACGAATATAAACAATTTTCGTCCTTTTCGACCTTAATCCTAACTTTTACGGCCAAATAAAAACCAGGAGAATATTTTTCCGTTTTCATTAAAATAAGAATTAATAAATGCCGACATGAAAATAAGGGCCATTTTTTAACCCACTGAAAACGCGAACGTTTAATATTAAAGCAAATCCCTGAGGTATTGATAATTTGTCTCAGAGCTATCTTAAACTATTAACTGTCTTGTTTATCTACCTCACTTAATAACGTCTTAAAGACGTTATCAAGCTATCGGAAACACAAAAAAAAAAGGAGTCTCCTATACAAGGAGAAAATACATATTATTTGCCCTACGCTGAAAAATAAGACGTCCACATTTTATATCAAATTAAGAAAAAAAAGCAAAAACTTTTTATTTTTTAACGCAGCATCTGCTTCAGCATTGTAGAGCTATCTCCGAAACCGAAAATGTCGGGTGAGGCGGTAAAAATATTACGTTAAAAAGGATTACGCCAATAAACTTTGCGGAATATTAATTGGTTTATTTTTAAAAACAAGTATTTGTTATAGTCGGAATTTAGCAGAAGGCCGTTTAATTAAGGGTTTTTTTTATTTATAAATCTTTGCTCCGTAACACGGGAAATAAATATGCGACTGAAATTATTCGATAAACTCATTGATATTATTAAAAAAAAATTATAAACAAAATAGTTTACTTTTTTTTACTACCGTAAAAAGGCCAGCTTTTTACGAAAACAGTTTCCGAAACGGCTCACCCGGTAAATAATATCCTTTATTTTTAAAAAGTTAACGAATTATCAAAAGTTTCAAATCGTATATCATTCGCTTAAAACCGAAATAATCCTTATCATTTTAAATAATATCGAAGATTTCGTCGCTATAAAAAATTGAGATATATGACCCTTTTTTATTATATCGATATTATAAAGTAAGTCATTTTTTTAGAACGTATCGGAAATATTTAATAAACTGGCCATTGTGGGTTCTTTTTATGAAGCTTTTTTGGGATAATTTTAAATAAGGTTTTGTAAGTTGTATAACCTTCGATAAGGCGGGCTTTGGGTATATTACTTATTATTATTTCCGTTTTGGTAATAAAACCGATGTTCTTAGTTATGTCGTTAAAGGTAAACTTTTTAAAGTTCTGTTTTTTTTTTTCATATTTATAAGGGTTGCTTTTATAAATAAATGGGATAAGGAGTTAAGTATAAGGTTAGCTTTAGGAGAAGTATAACGAAAATCAAATTCTATTATTATATATAAGTAAATTTATCATAAGTTTAGTATTTATTTAAATAAGGTGGACGGAACGTCCATTCGTTTCCGTAAGAATACTTTTTATACCTTTAGAATTTGTTAAAACGTTTATTAATTAGGTATTAAATTAAATTCAAACTTTAAGATTACGTATAGTGTATACGAAATATACCACCTTAAGTTTGGTGATGATATAACGTATTTTAACCTTGGTTAAAGTCTTAAAAAGGAATATTATTAAAATAACCGAATTTACGTACATTTGCGAATCGTCGTATTTCGGATAATAAAAAATCATTAACGTCCCACACAAATGACCTGGACACTTTTTAGCACTCCGCGATAACAAATGTAAATAAAGTAACCATAACGCAATAAATTAATTCAAATTAATCGGATTCGTCTTCGCTAGACATATTTATAGTTTCCTTACAAATATGCGTATTATGTTCGGGTTTACCGCAAACGCCATACTTCCGCTCTTTCGTTTTAACCCTTCTACGACGATTATCTTTAACTGTTATTAGCTGTATTTTTTATTACCTTTTTCTTTTTAAGCTAAAAAAACTTATTTTTCGTATATAATAAACATCCCTCCTGGTTGAAAAACTTTATTTTTCTTCCTTCCACGTTAACAACTTAGAACATGGTTCGTTTTACGTAATTAAGCAATGTTTTTCCGAAAAAAGTTAATTTTATATAAAAATAATAAGTTACTTTTTATCAAAAATTAACCGATTCGATTATTTTGATTAACGAACTACTTTAATAATTTTCAACAATTTTTGCAAATAACCTTTTTACTTTATTATTTTCCGGAAATTTTTAAAGGTTTTTACGGAAAAGGAAAGAATAAAACCGGAAAAACTTCTAATTCGGAAAAAACGTAATTAAAATCGCATAAAATAAGATGCATTTTTATAAAGCCGGATTTAGTATTATCGAAAGTTATGACGGCTTTAAACGCGTTACAAAAACCGGTAAGAAAATCCTTTTTATAATATAAATATAATAATGTCGTACTAAATTTTCGATATAAAGTAAATAAACGCGCTTTAAAATAAAAAAGTAAGATACGTCGAAAAGTTAGAACTCATAAAAAATAGGTAAATATGCACAAAGTAATAATATCGTTATTCGCGTAATATTTTTTTCGAATTCGATCGAATAATAATTTTCGTAACCGTTAAGAATAGAAACACGTTTCGGTCTTTTCGTATAAGTTCGTATATATCTATCAAAATATTAAATCTATTTGAAATTTGATTTGTTGTCTAATTATGAAAATTAATATTGATTCTATAATTAATTAATAATAAACTAACGTAATATAAAGAATTAAGGAAAGTTATTTCCGTTAATATAATAAATAACGGCAAAAGATTTTTAATACGAATTAAAACTTAAATAATTATAATTTATTGCCGATTATTTTATTAAGTTTTTTTAAGTCTTTTACGTTTTTTAATCCTTATAATTATTATTATACGTAATATTATAAAACGTTTTATTAGAAAACCCGTTCTATTAGAGTTATAAATTTTAGATTTTCGCATAATACCTTGTAATAATCGACCTTTCGATTTAAACGCGTTTTAAGCTTTTTCTAACGTCGTATAAAGTTCGACGCTCAGTTAACCTTAATATACATCATAACGCGTTAAAGAAGTAATATATTAGCCATATTTTTAAAGTATTAAAGCCGGATAAGAAACGTTCGCGTATTTGGGTTAAGGATACGGTTGATAATATTTTTTTTTCGGCCGGCGTTAATTTTCATATAGGAGGGATAATATCGGTTCGGGCGTATATACCGTTATATCGCGTTTTTAAGGTGGAATATGGGACATTATCAATAAAATCAAACCTTTTATAATTAGGTTTCGGATTGTTCTTTTTTTTCGCCTAACGGCTAGGTTTATTCTCGATGCTTTCGTAAGCCGTTCCATATTGTGGTTGTTAAAAATGGGTGATTAAAGTAAGATGGTCGAATTGTTGAAAAAATTGTCCAGTTTATTTGTGTGTCCAGCTCACTTATGTGGCAAGTTACTTTAAATCCGCAAAGGTAAAAAGTATTTACTTTAATAAAGATAATTACCTTCTAGGTTTGATACATAAAGTGGTAAGTTTTAATTAATTAAATTATAGCATAACGAAACTTTTCTTTTAAAAGACCGAGACGAAACTTTTTTTTACAGTATATCGTTTTTTTGCATTAATAGATTTTTAAGAATCGGTATGTTTTTACGTCTTCTTTCAACGTTACCGTTTATTTTTTATGATAACTTCATTTTCTGCTAGTATTATAATATAAAGCAACGAAAAAAGCTTATTATTTTAATACATATTTTTATCCTCCCAAAATTTATTAGAAAACGAACTTTCCTAATATTTCTGCACAGTTTTCGGTAATAAAAAAACCGAAACCATTCATTTCAAACCTCAATCAACACTTCACAGATATATCATTAATAAAAAAGTGTAAGGTTAATAAAGTTAACCTTTTATTTTTAAGTATCCTGAGGGCCTTTTTTACGTATCGGATATAATCCTTTACCGTTTAATTAAAAAGAATTCCGTTGTTTATAAAAGTAGTAATAAAATCGGTTACCTTTCGAAAATTATCATCCATAAAACAATATACGTAAATAAAGTTATTCCGGAATTTCATAAAAGTTACGTTCGAAACTTTAAAGTTTTTAAGTAATACGATAATGTTTTTTTTTCTTTGGAAATAACAAATTGAAAAGGAAATGAGAAATAATTAGTAATATGATGTGACGGCTAAGGGGTTTAACCAACTATTAAACCTAGTCGTACGGTTTATGTTGGCAGTAGTGTCGTAGGAAACTAAGTAATAAGGTATTTAATAATTACGTCTGGTAATAGCAGATTATTAAAGGTAATCTGGGTAATTAAGTTATATTACAAACTGGTAATCTATTTAAGCTATGGTAATAACGAACGTATATATCCTCATCTTGGCTTAAGGTGCTTAAACGGCTTAAACCCCTTTATTAGTTAAGTCCTTTTAAATCCCTTTAAACCTTTTTGTGGCTCGATTAGCTTAAGATCCTTAGGCTAATAAGAGCCGTTAAACTCCTTAAGCTAGTTACGTAACATTTATGCTTAGGTTAGGGCTAAAGTTTTAAAGGTCCGATTATGTATGTTACGGCCAAAACCGTTAGGTTATAATACGATTTTTCCTTTTTAAGATCTTTACCTTTAAAGATTTATTTATTTATTTATTAATTTAATAAGTAACTTTCTTTTTTTATACTTATTATGTCGGGTCGAATTAAAAAACGTCGTTTTCGTTAACGTATTAACGCTTTGGTTCTTTTAAAACGTATCGATCGTTTTGGTTTTACCATGTCGTCGAAGTTCTTTTATTTTCGTTACAAATCTGAAAATAAGGTTTGTAAGGCTTATTACAATTTTGGAAAATATACGCGTTATATTAAATACGGAAATTCTTATGATTTGTTTGGTTTTTCGGAATTTGAATATAGTAAGCTTATCCCGGAAAAGGATTGATTAAAGTTGGGAAAGCGTATGGCTAAGGAAGAGTTGCTTAAGCTGTAGCAATATTTATCCGAGTTATTTAATCGTTTAGTTCGTTTGCGTAAACAGAAAAAATATTTTCGTTTCCGCGGCGTCGAGATATTCCATTATGGGGTTTAGGGTGCGGAAGTTATAAAGGAATTTAAACGCTTAAAAAAGGAACAAGAATAATTAAAGGCGGCGGCCGCCGCGGCCACGTTAAGCTAGGTCGCAGATCCGGTCGATTGGTTTGAACTTATTAATTGGTCGATTGCTGATTGGGGTGCTTTTGTCGTTGTTAATGAAAGCTTTTTAATAGGCGCTGGGCGTTTATAAAGTTTTTGGTAGGTTTTTAGGTGTTTTCGAAGTTTGGGTAATTTTTCCATTTGATTAGGTATTCGGTAAGTCCATTTTTTTTCCGTATATCCAGAATCCTTTTTGCTTTGTATGTCGGTATATATTTTTTTTGCTTTTTTTTGTACCTTATATTAACTTTGATAATATCCATTGCTAACTCGAATAAGGAAATATAAAAGATTGGATAAAGTTTAACTCTAGGTAATAATTCTAATTAGTAATTATTTTTTAATTATTTTTTAATAATTTTGTACAGGCCGATGTATTTAAAGTCGAGTTTTTTATTTGGTTGGATGTTTTTGGTAGTTAGGTAAACCATTTTCCCTTTTTAAAAGGTTGGTTTTTTTTAACCTTTTTTGGTTATAATATATTTTCTTTTTTGGTTGCGTACGAATTTAAGTTTTGTTTTTATTTCCGTATGTAATTATTTAAATTATTTTAATATAAGGATTATTTTAACGTTAATAGGTTCGTTGCGTATATTTTTATAAACTTTTGGTATGAATTTAAAATTAGCGTTTGCTGGAGTTATTTTCGTATTTTCGTGATAATTGGTATTATAAACTAGTTACGCGATAGGTAGTTTTTAAGCCTAATCGTTTTATTCGTAGTTAATGTAATATCGTAAATAAGTTTTTAATGTTTAGTTAGGTTTTTTTTGATTTATTTATTTGTTTAAGGTTTAAAAGCGTTGGATAATTTATGATATAGGCCTAATTATGCTATAAGTTTCTGCCAGAATTTCGAAATAAATATCGTTTCTTTATTTAAAATAATTTTCGTTAATAATCCGTATATTTTTAAGATATGTTTAAAAAAATGTAGGTTAATTATTCCGCGTTTATATTTTTATTATATGGTAGGAAATAAAACAACTTGGTAAATGGGTTAACAATTACGAAGATATTATCATAATATATGCCCGTAACTAGGTTTTTTGAAAGTAAAAGCTTAGCAATAAAGTCGAAAGTTATTAAATTTTATGGTCGTTTTGCGATTAATAATAACTGTAATTTTCCGTATGGTTTATGTCGTCGAGCTTTTGCCTTATTGCAAATATGGCATTATTATCGTATTTTCTTTTTTTTTTAATTTCTTTTTTAAAAAGTAATAGGTACGTTATAATCGTTTTAAGGTTTTGTGGATCCCTGGGTATCCGTATAATTAGTATTCGTATATATTTCGTATTAGTATTTCCTGGTATTCTTTTAAAATTTATGTTTTTTTTATTCTCTGGTTTTTAAGTAAATTGTCGTTATATTCCTGGATTTTCTGGTATAGATCGGGGGGTGCCGCTTTGATTATTATTATCTACCATGGTTGTAGGTATCTTTTTGGTGTGGTATTAAAAATTTAATGGTTAATCTTAATTACCTTTTTTTTAAGGTCCGGTTTTCGATTTAATACGTTTGTTTTACCGTTTTCTGATCTTTTTTAATGGATAATAATGAGGTTATATTTTATTAGTTTTTCGGCGTAACGTAATTATCGTTTTATAAGTTTTCTGGTGGTAATAAAGTGGGTAAGGGTTTTATGGTCGGTATATACCTTAACTTGGTAAAGGTTTCCCTTAAGGTAGTATTTAAACTTTTAGAAGACTTTAATAATAGCCATAAATTCTTTATCGGGAATGCCGTAATTTAATTTTGCTCCTTTTAATTTGTAAAAGTAAAAGGCGATAACGTATAAGTTTTTTTAATCGTTACGGTATTTTATTATTACGCCTAAAGCATAATCCGAAACGTCGGTTTTAAGTTTAATTAAATAGCTTAAGTTATACATAATTAATACTGGTTCGCTAGTAATCGTATCTTTAATCTTTTAAAAAGCGGTTTTTATTTTTATCGTTTAAAAAAACTTATTTCCTTTTTTTATTAAATTAAATAATAATATAATTATTTTCCTAAAGCTTTAAATAAACTTTTTATAATAATTAGCAAATCCAAGAAAGGCTTATACTTTCTTAATTATGGTAAGCGTTTTTTATTTTTATACTGCAACGATTTTCTTAAGGTTTATCTTAATATATCTTAAAATAATAAAATATATTTTAAAAATTCCATTTTTTGCATATAAAACTAGCTTTTTTCCGTATTAACTAATAAGTTAATATCTTATAAAGCTTAAAGAATTATATAAACGTATCTTATATATTCCTTTTTATTTTTCGAATAAATAAGAATGTCGTCGAAGTAACAAATAACGAAGATATCTAAATACTCCCTAAATACATAATTAACCATTCGTTAAAAAATTGCTAATACGTTCGTAAATCCGAAAAGCATAAAAAAATATTTAAAAAGTCCGTCCGTATTTGGTTTTAAAGGTTATCTTTTATTCGAGTTCTAACTTAATACGGATTTAATTATATCTTTCTTTAAAATTTAAGTTCGTAAATTAATTTGCTCCGTACAAACGATTTTTTATTTCTTAATTAAAGGTAACGGTATTTTATTTTTAACCGTAATATCGTTTAATTATTTATACTTAATAATTAGGCGTCACTTTCCGTTTTTTCTTGGTATAAAGAATATAAGGCATCCGGTTAATAAATTAGAACGTTATATATAACTTTTTCGAAGCTTGTTTTTAAGGTATTTGCGTAATACCTATAATTTTATTTCGTTACGGTTATAAATCGGATAAAATCTGGTCGATATCCTTTTTTTAAGGATTATTTCGTGATTTTATTCGTTATATTTTGGTAATTTATCTCGAGTTTTTTTCGAAACAGTTATTTATATTTATGGTATTATGGAGCTATATTGGCTATGGTTTCTGGTTTTAAGGGTTGATGCTGTAGGTGATCGTCTATCTTTCGCAATTTTGTTTTGATGGTAATAATAATGCGTCGTATGTTTTGTAATACTTTTTTTTCTTTTTTTTGTATTTTATTCCTATAGGTGATAAGGTTTTTATAGTATCCTTATATTTGCATTTGTCGTCATCTTCAATCGAATGTTAAGATCTTTTCGTATCTTGCTTTTTTTTTCGAGTGGATATAAAGCGAATTTTACCTGGCTAGTTGTTTAATTAATTAAGTGGTTATATTGGTATAGCCATAATTTTCCGAAGATTATATCGTAGTTTCTTATCGGAACGATATCGAAGTTTGCTATCTGGTTTCGTCCGTTAACGAAGATCTTAAGGTAATTAATTTTGCGGCTGATCTTTCCGTTATCGTAAGTAAATACCTAATTTTTTGCGTTTTCGGCAATATAAGGTTTTATCTTTTCTTTTTATGATAATTAAAATCGGTTAACCATATCCGACATAATATAATTACCTTTTGTTACTCCGTAATTCATAAATGCGGTAAATTAATATATCCCAATTTTTTTGGTAAGGTATTAAGGTCGTTTGTGGCTTTTATCATCGCGTTTAAAGCCCTTTTAAGAAGCCTTTGCTAGCTTTTTGAGGTTTTATTATCCTACGGCTTTTTTATAGATAACGTCCGTCTTTTAATTCGTCTTTTAACGCTTTGATATACTTTTAATTCTATACGTTAAGGGCCTATAATTGCTTTAATTATCCCTCCTATCGGCGTAAAGTAACTTCGAATAAAAGGATTTATATCTGGAAGTTTTCTTTTGCTAATATATTCAGGATCAGAAGCCTTTTATCTCTTTTGTCGTATTTGGAACTGGGTATTATATTACTTTATGATTTAATTTTTTTTTCTTTATTTCGTCTTTAATTTTTTGTCGTTTTTCTAGGTTATCGGTAAAGGTTAAACGGAAGTTTAAGTTGTTAATTATTTTTAATAATACCTTTATAATTATTTAATAAATACATTTTTTTTTTCTATTTTGTAATCGTACTATCTGAAATAACATATAAGGTTTTCGTTAAGGCAGGTTTTTCTTTTAAGCTAACTTATCGTTGCCGCAATAATGTTAATAATATCTTTTAAGGCGAATACCTTTAAATATCTATGTTATCGTTAATCCTTAAAATCTTTTTTAGTTTAATTATAAAAATCGAATTTTTGGTTATATATCCGTATAAGTCGTTTTTCGATATACCGTTTTCCTTTTATATATCTGGGGCAATAGGTACGCTTATACTGGATAATATAAAGTTTTCCGTACCGGTCTGGCTATCCTGGTAGCAGGTTTTCGTCTTAGCTTTGGTATTCCTTAATCTATGCATTTAATTCCAGCTGCTCGTACCGCTGTCGCCGTTTTTTCTGAGAACGGGAAAGTAGCTTATTTTTAAAAAACTTTTTCCATCCGTCGTATTTTTTAAATTATTAAGTTACTATAAGGGTTTTAATAAAGGTTCGCTATTCTTAAATAACTGTTTAAGATAGCTTTTTTGCCTTTTATAATCCCTGTTATATTTCCTTAAGGGTATTATAATTATCCTTAATCCTAATTATATTAATTAATTTATTATCGTTTCCTTAATTATTTCGCAGGGGTTTTTAAAAAACCGGTATCTAGATATTCTATTGTAACTTTTTGGATGCCTTATATTAAAAGGCCTTATATCCCATTTTATTATAATTAAAGCACTTAATAGTACGCGGGTCGCGTTATTAAACTACGCCTAATTCCATGGGTCTTAATATTATTCCATAAGATATATTAGTTTTTCGTAACGTACTGGTATTCAGTGGATACTTTAACTTATTATTTTGCCGGTCCTTAAAATGTCGAGTTTTTTAAACGTACTGCTGGTCGTCGATTTTGACTATTATGGCGATATAATCTACCAGCTTTTCGGGGCGTTTATCCTGAAATAGTTCTTTTTGTACTTCCTTTTTTAAGCCGTCGAAAAATATAGCCATTAATGCTTTTTATCCTTAATTAATTTTCGAAGCTACTTAAATAAAGGAATTGTCGTATCCAAAAGCCCATCTTTTTTGCTTTAAATCTTTAATCTTTTTTTTAACCTTAATTTTTTCGTTCACTATTCCGAATACCTTTTTTAATTTTTCCTTAAATTTTTCGTAGTTCTTATAAATAATAATAATTTCTGCGGATCTTTATTAGGGAGATTTAAGAATTTATTTACGAAAGGTAAATTTAAACCAATTAGTTACGTTTCCGGTTAATTGTTTTACGGCGAATTAGATTCGAAAAATAAATGTTATAAATTTGATTAAGAAGTATTTAAAGTAAATACGGCATTTTATAAGAAATTATTATAACTTGGTAGTGGTTCCGTTAAAGGGAGTAAGCTTAATAAGCTTTAAAACTTTTCCGGACTTTTTACCGTAGGTTATTTAAATAGGTTATACGGGTTAAGCTGATTAATCCGATAAATCGGGCTACTTTATATTTGCTTATTTTACTAACTTAACTTTTTAAGCTTTTAATTAATTACGGGTTTCTTTAAACGTACGGGTAAGCTTAATCTTATCGTTAATAAGTTACGTAACCGCGTTAATTAGTTAATCAAGTTAACGTAAAACTTCTTCCTAGGAAAAATTAGGTCGAATTTTGTTATTATCGGAATTTATGGTATTATGTTCGGGGATTTGGAAAATTCTTTTAAGGATGGGCTGCTTATTAGATAATATAATATTAAGGATATTACTTAAAGTTTAATAATACTACTAAGTAAAAGCTTATAACGTATAACGGTTAAAGGGTTTAACTAATTATTAAACCTAGTTATACGGTTTATATTAATAATAATATTATGGGAAATTAAGTAATAAGGTATTTAATAATTAAGTTTAGTAATAGCAAATTATTTAAAGTAATTTAAATAACCAAGTTATATTATAAATTAATAATCTATTTAAGTTATGGTAATAACGAACGTATATATCCTTATCTTAGCTTAAGGTACTTAAGTAGCTTAAATCCCTTTGTTAGTTGAGTCCCCTTAAGTCCCTTTAAGCCTTTTCGTGGCTCGACTGGCTCAAGATCTTTAGGCCAATAAGGGCCGTTGAGTTCCTTAAGCTAGTTACGTGACATTTGTGCTTAGGTCGGGGCTGAAGTCTTGGAGGTCCGACTGTGTGTGTTACGGCCAAGACCGTTAGGTCATAACATATGATATATTTATAATATTTCACTTTTTTAAAAGATAAAATCCTAAATTAATAGAAAATATATATTAAATATAACGATTTTATTTAACATTGTTAAATTAATAACGGCTTTCCTTTTACAAATTCCGTTTACGGTTTTCCATATTATAACAACAGGATAACCGAAAAAAAGAAAAAGAAAAAGAAAAAAACTGTTTCATCCAGTTTAACTTATTAAAATCGTACATACCCTTAAAGTCTCTAGTTAAAAAACTATCCGTCTTAAATTTATAAAGCTTAGGAAAGTAATAATTTAATCTAATTTTATTATCTTTTAACGAGATTAACGCGTGTCTTTTCCTTTTCCGGCATTTATATAATACCTTTTGCTCGCCAAACCTTTTCCGGTTTTAAAACCTTTTTAAAATATTAAATTAAAATCGGTTCGGTATTATATATATATAATTCATTTTAGGAAACTATTTTCGATATGTTGTCCGGATAATCTACTTTAAATGACGGCGGTATTTTTCCGAACTTTGCTTTATCGCCGCGTACCGCATTTTATATGCTATTTACAGTCCCCTTTATAAAATACATAACTTACATTGTCTTATTTATTATATTAAACTTTTAACAAAAGTAAAAGGCTTTCGTTTTATCATTTCCTTATACGTTTAACGTAAGAATCATTTATACTAAAAATAACGTTTTTCGTCGTTATCTTCAATTTTACTGATATTTTTTTTAAAATCGTATAAGCTCGAAGATATGATTTTAAAAAAGGTTCGTTTTTAGCCTTAATTACGGTGATAATATTAATTACGCCTCCGTATTCCGCGATAAAAACGTAATCTTTTCCCGAACTTTAATCGTTTAATTCCCGAAAATCGTTATAAATTATTAATATACTTATTATTAAATCAGATAATATGACGTCTTAAATAAGCGAACGGGATAAACAAGCAAGCGGAATACTTTTTTTAAAATCCTTTTAATTACCAATCTTTTATGGTTCATATCTTAATATTAATGCTATAAAACGGTTTATAAAAAACGAAACCCGAAACTTACTTATAAAAAGCTTAATTTATTATATGACGTCTTATATTTTATTTAAAAGCGCGATTTAATAATAAATACGCCCGAACCGATATCATCCTTGACTCGCGGAAATTACCGCCGACCGAAAAGAAATCTATTATTAACCGTATCTTCGACTTAAGTTCACAAACGTCTTTTATCCGGCTTTACTACGTTAACAATATAACTAATATCTTACTTACCGAACGCGTTATAAAACGCGTTAAAATAAAATAAACGTTTAATTTTGTTAAACGGCAAAATAAAATTAAAAATACGTTTAAATCGAACTTTTACTTATTAAAAAGTATTATACGAAAATTTAAAAATATTTCAGAAATAATTTAAATTTATTTAAGTTATAATCGCAAAATATAATATCGTAAAAGAAAATATTTATTATTCCGATAAAACGGAATTTTTAATAAAAGGTTTTCTAATATCGGATGTTATAGGTATAAATATTTAAAAAATTAGAAATATAAGTAAGTATAATAAAATATGAAAATTAAATTATAATTATATAAATAAAATATTAGTTTATAATTTAATATTTAATTTTAAAACATTTATTATTATTTAATTAAATATTTAATATAAGTTATAATATTTAAATTATAAATAAATTAAGTTTAAAATAAATTATGTATTTTAATAAGTATATATATATAAACGTATTAAAAAAATCGAAAGGTTTTTATATTTTTAATATTTACAAAAATTGTTATTTAATCGAATTTATAAAATATTACGCAAATAACGATATTATTACGTTTTATATATTTATTTATTTTTTAATCGGTTTTAATTTTTCGACTTACGTTATTTTTTCGTATCAAAATATATTTATTCGTTTTGTATCGAAAAGTTAATAAAATAATATTATATTTATATTAAAAACTTTTAATTTTATCGAAATGTTTAAAGTTATTATAACGTCCGATAATCTTTAAGGTTTGCCGCGTAAGGCTTAATATTTCCGGAATTATATTAACCTTATTAAACCGTAAAGTTAGCGGGTATAAGGTTTATTAAGGTCGAAACTTATTAACAATTACGCATAAAAATTTCCCGAGCCGATATTAACCGAGAAATTACGTATTTATAAAGGCCTAACAGTCGGCGTTAAAGTAAGGCTTTATAAAATTAAGGTATATAATTTATCTTTACCGTAAAAATTATTAATAAATTATCGTATTTAAAAATATTAAGTATAATATTTATCGTAAAATTTATATCGTAAAATACTTTTTTATATATTTGGCTAAAACTATAAAATAAGGCTTTAATTTATATTAACCTGCTATAACGTCCGATAATATTAACTTTGAATTTATAAAAACTATATTTATTTTATTTTATTTTATTTTAATGAAATTTTTTAACTTAAGTTTGTATTTAATTATACTTTAATTAACCGTGTCGTTATATATTTCTGCTTATTTTTTTGGTAATTTCTTTAATAAATATCCTTAAAAATATTCGTAATATAATAAAACAAAACCTTTATTTATTAAAAAAACGTTTAAAAATTATTAAACTAACTCGTCGACGAAAAGCGTTAAATGGGTTAATTTTTGAAATAAAAATTACTTAGTTTTTTAGTATAAAATTATTCTCTTTCAATTAAAAGTTATTTCATTGAGCAAAACTAATTATAGCTTTAATAAACGCCGGAAATTTTAAAATAACCGTTTTTAAAAAGAAATATTTATTATAAAAAAGAACAAATTTTCCTAGCCAAAAAGGAAGGGGGGAATAAAAAATATAATTAATAACGGTTAAAAATAATCGTTATAAAAAGGTTAAAACGAAAAGACGGAAATATAATGTTTACGGCTAGCCCGGATATAATACGTGTATTTATAAAAAAGTTATAAATGCGTTTAACGAAAACGAATCCGATTAATTTAAATCGATTTAATATATTATAATTAACTTATTTAATTTTATTATTATAGAATATTAAAAAGTAACCGATTTGCTTATTTAAAACGTTAACCGTATTAATAATAATTAAATCTTATTTTTTAATAAATTTTAATTTTTATATAAGTTTTTAAAACAAATTAAATAAGTTTATAAAAATTAAATATTATTATTTTATTCGGGAAATTTATACTAAAATTATAATCGAAGGTATTTTCGAATATATACATTTATTAAATAATTAAATCCGTATGTTTGTTTATTTCTTATTAAAATATGTTATTTTTATTTAAAATATAATATTAAAAGTTAATATAAATAAATTAATAACAAATTATAATAATATAAGGGTTTACTTAAATTTATTAATTTCGACATTTTGTTACAAGTTTAATTATACTCAAGGAGTTATAATTATTTAAAAACTTAATATAATTAATGTATTACGAAATTTTAAATTTTTATTATATAAAACACTTCTGGTAATTATTATTTAATTTGTTATTTATTAAAAGTATAATTTAAAAAAATTAATTAATATAGGTATTATATATAATATTTTATTTAAATATCGAATTGTTATATTTTTAATACTTTCCTATAATTTATTATTTTAAAATAAAAAACTTATATTATGGTAAAAAGTAAAAAAGTATATAAATATATTTAAATATTTAATTTATAAGAGTATATTAATATTAAAAGCTTATATTAGTTATGTTTCGATTTAAAATATGCTTGTTTTAAACGTATTATAAAAAAGCTAGGCAGTTTTTAAAAAATTTACCGTTTTTATAAATTCGAAAAAACTTCCAGTTATTTTAATTTTAATATTTTAATTAATAAATATTTTTAAGTTAAAAAAAGCTTTTATAATTAGCTTTTATTTATTAAAATATTGATATAACTTATATCGAAATAAATATTAATTAATGTTTTTTAATTTTAAAAATTTTTAATAAATAATAATAAATATATTTAAATCCTTATAAAATAGCTTTTATAATAAAAAGGTTTCATAATTATTATTTTATAAATTTCGTTTATTATAAAAACTTCGGTATCGATATTTATAATTTATGTTTAAAAACTTTATTAGGTAAATCGAAAAAATAAAATTTATATTTTATATTATCATTTAATATTGTAAATAAATATAAACCTTTTTTAATTTAAATACGTACGTATAATAACGAAAAAATACGTATTTCGGTTTTTTCTTTTATTATTAGTTTATTTTATTTACTTAAAAACGGCATCTTATTAAAATAATTGTTATATTACTGCGGTAAATAACGTTTTAACTGAAATAAAAATAACCGTTTTTTTAACGAACTTATTTATTAAAATACAATAAGAGTTTTTTTAAAATTAATCTTTTCGTTATTATTATTAAGATAAAGTTTTTATTTAATTTTAATGTAATTATTTATAATTTTGTATAACTTAAATTTTTTTTAAAAGTTTTATATTTAAAAAGTTAAAATTTATTATAATTATAATCGCGTTTTTTATAGTTTTTTAATTATTTTTATTAAAAGAGGCTTCTTAATTACCTTTATACGTTATAATATTTTTAATACGTTTATTTTTAAAAAAACCCGTTTACGTTAAATTATTTTCCGTTATGTTAATAATTAAACGGTTACGGTAATAATAATTATATTATTATATTCTGTTAATTACGTATGTTATTATATACGTATAATTTTAAAACATTTAGTTCTGGAATATATATAAGTTAATTAATAAATAACCTTTCCGTATATAAGGTACGTTACGTATTTCCTGTTAGTTAATAAAAGCCGTTTCCGTGAAAGCCGCAGTAACTACTCTTTTTTTACTGTATTTACGTTTTTATAAATTGTTTTTATCCGTATTTTCGAAAATATATATTACTTAAATTAATAATTTAAAACCTTAATAAATCGAAACGTTAATAATTTTATATTATAATTCATTATTAATAAAGTAAACGGTAAAAATAAAATTATTTTAAAATGTAAATATAGTAATATATTATAATTATTTCTAAATATTAGTTTCTTTTAAAAAAGAAATATATATTAAATTTACCGATTATAATATTTATATTTAACTTAATAATTTAAATTTTAATAAAAACTATATTATATTTTAAATATAAATTATATATTATAAAAACGTATTATAACATGTTAATATATATATATATAAATTAATATTATAATTTAAATACTGAATATAATTTTCCGTTAAATTATCTGTTTATTATATTTTAAATATCCGGTTAATAATAAATAATAACTTTAATAAATATCTATTTAAAATTAATTTTTATAATAATTACGTTTATATTATAAAATTATATTATAAAATAAATTTATATATTATTACCGAATATTTATATAAAATTCTTTTTTAATATACAATTTTTTTATTTTAACTTTTATAACGTTACGTATAACATCCGTTTGAAAAATGTATAATACGTTAATATACGTTTTACTTAATAATTATAAAATTATTTCAATTATAAAAACTTAAAAAGTTAAAAAAAAAAAGTTTAACATATTATATTTTCCATCCGTATATATTTTTTATACGTCCGACTTTTAGCGCAAACGTTTATCGTTTTAAAAATCTTATTAATAATAAAACGGATTAATCCGTTTTTTTAAAATGGTTATAACGGTTATTGTTATTTTCGTAATACGGTTTTTATTTAACTTAAAATTATTATTATTAATAATAATTATAACTGCGTAAAAAAAAGGATTTTCGAAAATAAAAAAGGTATTTTCTATCGTATTTTAAAATTAAAAAAGCATTTTAAAAATGATTTTTAAAGAAAAGCTTAAAACAAAGTTTATTTAAATGATAAAATCGGAATACGCCGTTAAAAAAATAAAAGATAAGGTTTAAAATTTTCTATTTTTAAATTAAAATTTTAATAACTTAAATTATCGTTTAAAGTTTACCTGTTTAATATATTAAAAAAGGGCCGTTGTTTTTATATCGGTATTTATTAATTTTCGTAATAATAGAAATGGAAAAATATTTTAAAGGTTTTTATTTAGCCCTAAAAATTAAGATTAAAATCGAAACGATTTAAAATTATCTTTATTTGTTTACGTATACGGAACGTTATTTTAGCTAAAAATAACGGTAACATTTTCCTATTTATATAAAATATAAAAGTTTATTTTATATATAACTCATTTTATTTAAACCGTAATTATTATTTACGAATTAAAATAACTTTAATACTTACTTTTTATTAATTATAATTAATTAATATATTATGTCGTATATTATTTTTTAATTTCGAACTTAAATAAGGTACTAAATATCGGGATCCGAATAATGATAGTTTTATCATAATTATAAATTTAAATTAATGGAAAATACTTAATTAAAAAGTTTTATATTTTATTTTCAGTTTCTAATTTTCATTCTTAAATATTTAAATATATAAGTTCATAAAAGATATTCCGCATTTAATATTTAAAATAATAAGTTACTAAAATAAAGATTAAGTTTAATAAAAATTAATAAAATAATAAAATAAAGTTAAAAACTTAAAGTAAAATCGGAATTTATTAAAAGAACCTTTCGTATTATAGTACTTAAAATAATAAAAACTATCAGAAAAAAGCCGTTTTTCGGTAATTAATATTATTACGGTATCGAATAAAATAATTTTAATATTTTAAAATTATTAATAAATTATCTTAATTTAAAAATAATATAAAAATTAAAGTAAATTCTTAATATATTATTAATTTATTTTAATTCTTTAATATAAAAATATTTTAAAACCGTTATTAAAGTATTTCGAAACGGTAGAAAAAAGAACTTTTTATAAAATAAAAAAGTACGTATTACTTTACGTTATTTTAAATTATTAAAAGTTTTATTTAAAAAATAAAAACGTTTAAATTTTCTTTTTTACTTTTAATTTAAAAATAACAACACAAAAATTAAATTATTTTTAATAAAATGGCTAGAATCGAATTAACGTTTAGTTTTTCCTTTTATAACGTATCCCGAGTTTTCCTTTTAAATAAATTTTATTTTAAAAAACATTTTTAATCTTTTTTAAAAATTAACATTAATTCCGAAATTATAATAAAAAATGCCTTTTTTTCGATTTTTAAAAATTCCGATTATATTATATATTTATTTTATTGCGCCTTCAAAATAACTAATAAAAATAATAACTTCGGTTTAAATAAAACCGGTATTCCGGAAATAATTATAATAGTTATATCTGTTTTTAATAATAAATTAATTTGTATTATAATTAATACGTTTTACGGAATAATAATATTAAGGCTTATATAATATTTATACAAAATAACAAAATAATAATAAAAGATAACGATGATTAATTTAATGTTTTTTACGTATTATAAAAACTTATATATTAAATACGTATAATTATATAAAATTATAAAATTAATTATTCGTATATTATTAAAAATTATAAAACCGATAAATATAAATAATTTAATAATTTATTAAAAAACCCTAAATTATTATAATCTTTAATACATATTATAATCTTCAGTTTTAATATCGAACAGGGAAAATAACGTAATTATAAAATGTAATTTTATATTTAAAATAATTTAGCGATACTTTTTTAATATTTAAAAAGATTATTTTTAACTTTTTTTATAAAAATAGGTTTGCGCATAAATAATTTTATTTAAAATGAAATATTATAAAAAGGAAAATATCGGGGTTATAATGGCGGAAATAAATTATTAAACAGCTAAAAAATATTATTTAAAATATATTAAAGTTAAATATTTTTTAAAAAGCTTACCTTAAAAAAAGATATCGTTATTAAAAATATAAAGGTTAATTATATTTAAATCGACCCATTTTTATTCGAATATCAAAAATAATAATTGTAATATATAATAAAGTTTAATATAAAATTAATTTATTAAATTGGTTTAATATATTTTTTTTAAAAAAAGGTAAATAAAGTAAAACTTTTTAATATAATATTAAAAACGCATAATGCGTTAAAAATATAAAAACGTAAAATATACGACGTAATTTTCCCGTAATCGTCGGAAAAGGTTTTCGGATTAAAATTTAAGAATATCGCCAATTCGGAATAAGGTTTTTTTTAAAAAAATGCTATAAGTAAATGTATGCCTCGTTAAAAAAAACAAGCATTAAATATAAAAAAGTGGTTATGTTATAAGTTAAAAGCATACTTAATGATTAGCTTACGTTAATTTTAAAGATTTATATATATATATAACTAATTACTTTTCCGTTTTTGTCGTACTTTTTTTTTTAATTTTCCTTAAATTCCTTAATAAATCTATATAACCTTACATTCTTAGTTTTTATTTATGTAACGTTTAATAAAGAATAAAAAAACTTTCGATTCTTTTTGTACGCGGTTATATATATTTATTTAAAACTTTTTTAATAATTCTTTAATATAAATTTATCACTTTAATTTCTTTTTCCAAAATTTTTTGTATTATTATTTAATTATTAATTACTGTTAATTATTTATTATTTCATAATTTATACGGTTAATTTTAAAACCCCCTTTTAAATATTTCTTAATAATAAAACTTAATATAATAAATTTATGGTTTATATATATATAATTTTTTAAAATGATTTTATTAAGATTATTTCAACTTTATAACGTTTTTATTATTATTAAATTTTATATTTATTTTAAAACCCATTTTTTAAAGTTATAAATATTTCTTATAATGTTAATATATTAATTTATAATTTAAATAAATTCGAAATATTTATAAAATACATTTAAATATAATATAATACTTTTTAAAAGTTAATTATTTAATTAAAACTTAAGTTAACCTTTTTTACAGTTTAATAAAGTTTTACGTTATATTAATTCTGATACGTATTAAACTTTATTAAATAAATAATAAATTTGGTATATTTTTACCGTATTAAAGCCGAAAAAACAATATTTTACAGTATTTAAATTAATAACCTTTTAATAATAAAATTTCTTTTCCACTTAAGGTATTATATAATTTCGCGGGTTAATTTTTAATATTTCGTCATAACTAATTTAAATAACTTAATTATAACGTATTAAATTTGTTTTAATTAACGATATTCTTTATTATTAACCGTAATTATTACTTTAAAATAAATATACGTATTATATTAAGGTTTGTTACGGACTTCTTTTATTATTTCTTTAACCGTTTTACGACCGATTATTTTAAATCATTATTAATAATATTTATTATTATTATTTTTAAGGATACCTTAAAGAATTTATTTAGCGCTTATAATAAATATTCTTTTTTAAAGAAAATACGTGTGTTTTAATTTTGTAATTACGTAAAATCGAAGTTTTACGATATTAATTTTAATAATTTTACGATAAACGATTTACGATACGTCTTATAATATATGCTATATAATACGTTTTATGCTTTACGCCTTATAATAAGCTTTAACGCGTTTTACGACGTATTTTATAATACGCCTTATAATATATTTTCCGTCGTATATCTTTTATATATTAAAGCTGGACGAAAAGCTATCGCGTATATAAATAAGTCGGTTAAAAATAATTTTCCTATCGATTAGCATTAATTATAACGAAAATAGAATTAATATTAATTTAAACACGTTATAAAGTAATCGATCGTAAAACGGTTAAAAAAGGGAATAATAATATACGTCCGTAATAAACTTTAATATAATAGGTATATTTATTTTAAAACTGTAAATACGGTTAATAATAAAAAGATTTTATTACGTTATAATTAACTTATTTAAATTAATTATTACGAAATATTAAAAAGTATCCTATAAAATAATTTCTCCTATAAAATGGTTTAATACGTTACGTTAAGTTTCGTAAATTAGTAATAAATAAAATTTAAGTACTTTTAGTATAATAATACATTTTTAAAATTATTCCGATAATATCGTATAACCTTTTAAATAAACGAATTAAATAAATAAACGAATCGGAAACTTTTTACATAATTTTAATTAATTAATTATATTTATTTATTTTTTAACATTAATATTATGGAACGCCTTATAAAAAAGGTTAAAATAAATTTAAATTTCAAGTAAAAAAAAACACCCCGAAACTTAATTTTAAACGGCTTAATCTTATATACGAAATTATTTTATTTATATTAAATAACCGATTTAAAGGCAAATCTTTCCGAACCGATATTACTTTTAATTTGCAAAAATTAAGATTAATCGAAAGAAACTTCGTATTAAAAAGGGTTTTAATTTAAATACGTAAACTTTTTTAACCGGTTTTAACATCTTAAAAATATAATTAATTTATTACTTATTTAACGCATAATAATATATATCGGAATCAAATAAGCGTCGAATTTTGTTAAATTAAAAAAAAAACTTATATTATATTTAAATCGAAAAATAGTTTTTTAAAACCTTTTATACGAAAATCAAAATGTATTTTATAAATTAATTAATTTTAATAAAATTATAATTATTAAATATAATATCGTAAATTTTTTTTTATAACTTTAACGATCCGGGATTTTCATGAAAATTCTTAATAATAATAAATAATAAATATAAATATTATAAATATTAAAAAACGTAGTAAATTTAGGTAACTTTAATAAAAACCGAAAATAAATTATTATTATATAAATTATTAATTTATAAAAATAACTTTTATTATTGTTTATTATTTCAATTAAAAGTTTTACTTTAATTTTTAATATCGGAAATATTTATTATTACCCGATTAAAAAGTTTATAAAAGTTATAATAATTAAATCAGGAATTAATTATTTTTAAAATATATTTAATATTTTAATCAATATATACGAACGCGTACGAAAAGATCGAAAGGTTTTTTTATTTTTAACGGTTACGAAAGTTATTATTCGATCGAATTCGAAAAATATTGTGCTAATAACGGTATTATTACATTTTATATATTTATTTCTTTTAATTAGGTTTAACCTTTCGACGTATTTAACTTTTTATTTTAAAATACGTTTATTCGTTATATATGGAAAATTTAATACGAAATTATTATGTTTATATTACAAAAAAAAAAAAAAGATTTCCTTTTCGGTTTTTACGACCCGTAGTAAGTTATTATAACGTGCAATAATACCACATCCGGATTCGTAAAAATTAAATTTATTTTATTCGATTTTAATACCGTCTTTTCCAAATTAAAAATACTTCCAGTTATACTTATATTAATCGTTTTGCCGTATAATTCCGCCGGTTTTATTTTTACCTTAATCGCTAAAATCCTTAAAAATATCCGTTAAATAATAAAATAAAAATTTTATTTATAAAAAAAGATGAAAAATTTTCAGGGTAACTGGTTAATAAAAATAATTAAATCTGTTAATTTTTAATTTAAGATTATTTAACATTTTAATATAAATTTATTTTACTTTAAAAAATTTACTTAATTACGGGACATTATTTAACGTTTTATATATATAAGCAAAACATATTTATAAGCGAAATACACCTATAAACGAAACACTTTTTTAAATATTTTAACTACTTATCTTTAATCGTTTATTTCTTAATATTAATATTATAAAACGCCTTATAAAAAAGGCGAAAATAAACCTAGCCTTTTAGGTTAAAAACCGAAAGCTAAAACTTAATTACAAAAAGTTTGGTTTTATTTATAAAGTTCCATATTTTACCTTAATATACCGTTTTAACGGTAGATACGCCCGAACCGATATTATCACTTTTTTGTAGAAATTAACGCCGACCGAAAAAAAAATCGATTGTTAACCGAATCCTTAACCTAAATACGCGAACGTTTCCTGTCCGGCTTTAATACGTTAAAAATATGGTTAATATATTACTTACTTAACGCATTACGATACGCGTTAAGGTTAATTAGGTATCGAACTTTGTTCGACTGTAAAACAAACTTAAAACGCGTTTAAATTAAAAAATCGATTATTAAAAAATACGGTACGAAAATTTAAAGGTATTTCGTAAATAATTTAAACTTATTCGGGTTATAATCGTAAAATACGGTATCGTAAAAAAAGATATTAATAATTTTAACGAAATAATTTTTTAATAAGATTTTTAATAATATCGGGTATAATAGTTACAGATATTAAAAAACATAAGAAATTTAAATAAACGTAATAAAAACCCGGAAATAAATTATAATTATTTAAGTTATTAATTTATAAAATTAAGTTTTATTATTATTTATTATATTAATAAAAACACTTACTTTAATTCTTAATATTACGATAATTTATTATTAACCGATTAAAAAGTTAATATTAGTTTTAATAATTAAATAATAAACGAATTAAATTTAAAATAAATTTAATGTTTTAACAAATATATACGAACGCATACGAAAAAAAACCAAACGTTTCTTTATTTTCGACGCTTACGAAAGTTATTATTCGATAAAATTCGAAAAATATTACGTTAATTACGACATTATTACGTTTTATATATCCATATATTTTTCGTACCGGCTTTAATTTTTTAACGTTTTTCAATTTTTTATTTTAAAACGGGTTTATTCGTAATATATCGAAAATTTAATGTAACGTTATTATATTTATATCGTTAAAAAAGATTTTTTCGCCGGTTTTTACGATAGGTTTAAAATTGCCATAACGTTCGATAATATTAAATCCCGTTTTTAAAAAGCAGGATTTATTTTATTCGATTTTAATAACGTTCTTTTCGAACTAAAAGTTTTTTTAATTATGCTTACGCCGACTATCTCCTCCCTTATTTTTGCCGGTTCCATTTTTCCTTTAACGAAAATCTTTAAAATTATTTGCGAAATAACAAAATAAAAATGTTATTTAAAAAAAAAGATTAAAAATTATTAAAAAAGTTCGCTTATAAAATTTTTTAAATCGGTTAATTTTTTAATTAAAAGTAACTTATTATTTTTGTACGAAAATATTTTTCTTCGGAAAAAAGCTGCCTAATTACGCGAAACGAATTATATTTTAAGCAAACGTTAAAAAACTAAAAATAAAACTTTTTTTTTTTAAAAAAGGCATATATATTATCTAAAAGGGATAAACTTTTTTAAACCAAAAAGAAAAGAGTAATAAAAGAATACAGCCAATAGTAACTGGAAAGGGTCGTCGCAAAAGGGTTAAAACCAAAGAACGGAAATATCGCGTCTGCAGTAAGCCGGGCATAATGCGCGTATTTGTAAACAAATTATAAATACGTTTAAGGAAAAAGAATCCGATTAATTTAAATTAATTTAGTATGTTATAGTTATGTTATTTGAATTTATTGCTGCGGAATGCCAAAAAAGTGTTTCGCTTATATATGTGTTTCGCTTATATATATGGGACGTTATACTTTTAATAAACGTTAAAAATTAAAAATAACTTTTTTTTTAAAAAAAAAGGAATATTTATTAGGTAAAAAAGTTAAGTTCTTTTAAATGAAAAGGAAAAAGGTGAAAAAAAATCGCAGCTAATAACGGCATAAAATAACCGTCGTAGAAGGGTTAAAACGAAAGAACGGCAATATGGCGTTTACGGTAAGTCCGGATATAATGCGCGTATTTATAAAGAGGTTGTAAATACGTCTAACGAAAACGAATCTAATTAATTTAATTAATTTATAGCGTTATAGTTGTTTTATTTAAGTATGATATCATGAAATGCTGAAAAGTGTCTAAATCGCTTATCTGTCTCACTCGCTTATTTAAGACGTTATAAAATTAAAAATTTAAATTTAAGTGCTAATATTTTTAAAGCTTAAATTACAAGAGAAAATTTAATAAGCCGTTTTAATTATTATTAAAAGGGAATAAATTATTAATATTAAATAAAGAAGAATTATATAATATAGAGAAATTTTATAATATTAGTTAAATATTATTAATATTAAGTAATATAGTATTAAGAATTACTATTTATAACGTTAATATAAACAAGTTATAATTTCTTATAATCGTAAGTTTATATTATATGTTTAAGCTTTTATTACTTATAATGTAATTTTTTACCCTTTTTAACGTTTATAATTTTTTCGTGAGAGTTACTATTGTTTTCGGCAATGTTATTACAAGTTAATAGGCTTAACCTATTCCAGGACGATCGGAACTTACAAGACTTAACCCGATAACAATCCAAGGCTACGTCACTAGCTAAAGAGCTTCAAGGGCCAACCCCTTTAAGCCGCTTGAATAAGGAATAACTTAAAGTGTCTACCAGGGTGGAGCAAGCAAGACGCAGGGACGGAGTAAATATGTCTACAGATGGTAGAGGAGTTGATCGACATACATGGGTAGTTCTGCAAGAGACACCTGCCACTTAATTTCAAGTCTTCTGCACTGGACCTCACAGAGACGTTCAGACTCCCACTTTCGCCCCAAGATAACCAACACGGGATACCCCACTAAATCAGCGTCTTTCATCTTCCAAGGCAGAGACTCCGAACGGTCATCGAGCGCAGTATCGATATGTTGTTTGGATGCGGCATTGAGTTCACCGTGGCCAGCTAGCGCCTCAGCTACCATCGCGCCTTCTTCTTCGAAGCCTCTACCGGGAATGACGACGACTTCGAACGGTGCAATGACTCTCGGCCAGTTGAGACCTCTGTCATCGGCCAGATGGTCTGTAACTGCGCCAAGAATGCGAGAGACGCCAATACCATGGCAGCCCATTTGCATAGGCACATGGGCTAACTTATCGGCGCTGGATTGGTCAAGTTCATTTTCAACAAGGGCCGCTGGGATCTGAACGTGGGCACCGAGGGGCGTAGAGTATCTGGTCCCAAGGTAAAATGTATGACCGAGCTCGATCGCTTTCTGTACCTTGAGACTTCCTGAACTGCACCGAGGGCAACTGTCACCATCACGGATTCGGATGAGGTTGAGGGGCCCCCCGTCGCCCTGAGAGTCTATATAACTACAAGGGATGGTGGATAGGTCCAAGTCACTCTGCGGAGGCAGTATTGGAAACTGGGATGTTCTGGCCCTCAATGCAGAGGAGAATGATTTCCCGAGTCTGCAATCGACCATGTTGATGATTCGTCTTGGGCCTCTAGCCGTAGACGGTGAGGAAGTAGACATCCAAAAGGAAATAGAGTCCCCAAGACTAGAGTCCAACTCAGGTAGAACGGCTTTCATAGCACGGGTGTTCAGATCCGCATCGGAAAGTCTCGACAGTCCATGGGGGTTGGCCCCCCGGGGGGAACCAGGATACCAAACATTGATAAGTGTCGATCTGTCTTTGGAGACGCCGCGCCAGACACGAGCAGCCTCGGGCTCGCTGCGGATGACACCTTGACCTTGCAATTCGGTGCAGGATTGGTCTGATCCCTCTGGCCGTGCGGTAGCTAGCTCCTCATTGGCGACATAATCACAACTGCTACAGCTAATGACGGTATCTTCCCCTATGGAAGTGGGCAGGTGGTACTCATGACTGAGATCACCGCCAATGTCACCAGAAGTAGCCTCTGCAACCAGATGAGGTAGTTTTAACTCGGCGAAAAGCCGAGAGTAAGCCGAGCGGACTTCCTCGTAAGTAGATAATGCAGACTTTGTAGAATAGTCAAACGTGTAGAGGTCCTTCATGATGAATTCTCGGGACCTCAACATGCCGTGACGCGGACGTTTCTCGTCGCGATACTTTCGGCCTAGCCTTATGTTAATTCAAACCGCGCTGGAAAGGAGACCGCTCGCAGCCTACCGATCTGATAAAGCCTCAGGGGTAGGCTTTTATAGGATTTGACAGTTCTGGACACAAGGGCCGTGATCTCTTCCTCGTGCGTCGGAGCAAGCAGATAGGACGTATTCTTCCTGTCAGCAAACCTGAATAGCTGCAGAATTTAGCGTTGCGATGGACAGAACCAAGAGCGAGGCTGCTGGGGCCTCACCTCTGGGCCGTAGCCTTGCAATCGACCCGTCTGTTCCCATAACGCCTGGGAAGAGATGGAAGAGAGTGAGACTTTGGATGCGCCTTAGTCGAGTTAACGTGGTATCCCACTTGAACGGAGAAAGGGGGGGCGCGCTGGATGGAGACGTGCCCGCGGAACATACCAATGTGTATCATATGTTTGTCGATTAACCTCTCGAGTTTTTCCTGGACTCTCTGGCCAAGTGGTAGCATGTGAAATATGCCGGCATGTGACTGTAAAGGAGTGCCCAGTCAGACATCAGTATTACAGCATAGCATGGTAAGCGTCACAGGAGTAGATTGGGGACTGACCTGGCGAATGTAGCCGGCTCGAACCAATTTGGCCTGGGCATCTATGGAGCTAGAGTTAGCTGAGAAAATGAGGCGAGTGGCGATAAATGAGACGCTGAATAAGACAATACCCTCATTTTCCGAAGGCGTTATGCCGCCGCTGGCAAGCCAAAAAGTAGATAGGCGGGTAAAATAGGGGTTAGACAGGGACTGCGAGGCAGTGCTTGGCAACGTATGGATTTCCCGAAGCCGGATTGTGATATGAGGCACAGAGAAGGCTAAGCTAGGCTGGGATCTAAACACGAAGCGAGGTAGGGTAGTAAAGCCACGATCTCTCGAGCGTATTGACAATGCCATCGCCTCCGGAGCATGGTGGAACTTGGGACTGGTAAAGTATTCAATACACATTCAGAGAGAAGAGACTGAAGTCATGTCAACCGGCACTGCTAAGATCCCATTCGATAGCGCGTATTATATCCAGACCACCCTATATATCATCAGCCTATAATATTTGTCTCAAACCTATGACATCAACGGCTCTGTACACAGGTAGGCAGGCGGCAGGTAAATAATGCGACGGGTGGATGAAGATGTTCTTCGATTATCATTAAATAATATTTAAAAAAACCAAACGCTCTATTTAAGTTTTACGGGGAAGCTACCCGTCGCCCTTATAGCTGATTAGTTTGTAATAACCGTAATCTGTTTTTTTTTTCATTAAACTAAACCCAACCGCCAGCCCCCCGCCCCGCCGAATTTTTTTCCCCAAAGCTTCGAGCGGGGATCTTAGGTCTTTCGGTCTTTAGCGAGATGAAGGTATGACCTACAGTATCTCTTAGCCGTAGGGTGCATAAAGTGTACTAGGTACTTAGGACCCTGAATATATATACCTACACGTAGGTACCTCCCAGCTATGGCAGGTGTCTCCATGCCCACTAAAGCAGCCACCCTTCCAGTTTTGGAGCCAGCATATCCGATAGACGGCACCAGAGGCGTAATGGCAACAAGTTTTTGTAGCTACGCCAAGCCCACTTTTATTCCCTCAATCTGACCCAATCAGCTTCGTCCAATAGAGAACCTTTAGCTCTTTAGCGCTGTTAGCGGCTAGTCTTTTCTATTTTAAGGCAAAGCGCGGGCTAAGCAGTACTGACGCCTTGTGGCCGTCTAGCATATACTTATCTTATCTATTTGACCATCCAAAAAAGTTTACACCTTAGATTCCATTGAGCTTCACCTCAAGGTCGCTATTGCCCATCGATATAATGCTACACTTTCCTTCTTCGAATCCTTCCGATTTTACTTGCTCTCACTTTAACGCATATTTGGTGCCGACTTGCGCATTAGATAATTGCCATGGCCACCTTCGACCAAGCTGCTCTGTCTAAATTGACGACAAAGATTGACAGCAAACTCGCTCAGTCGCAAACCAAGGCAGGTGGAAGCGGAAACAGGAAAGAATATGGGAAAAAGAAACGCAAACAATCTTCCGATCAGGGTTCCCATTCTGCGGATGCCCCTGTTAATAAACGCAGCAGATATGAGCGAAAGAGATGGAATGACGAGGGAAATCCTACCACGCCCAAAACGGCGTCCAGCGGCACAACGAAGAATTCTTCCGGCGTTGATATTGATGTCCTCCTCGGCGAGATCAAAGCCCTAGGGGGTAGCGAGGAGGACTTAAAACTTATTGAGAATATCGAGTCTGATGACGATGGTGTGTTCGATGAGCGCAACGATGTGAGCGCAACGGGGAATGGCGCTGATGGTAAACTGCGTGCCGAATTAGCACGGTTTGCTGCCGGCCTTGGTTTCGAGGAACTGGCCCCGGATTTCGCTGCTACCGAGTCTGAGCCCGAAGTACAAGGCGGTGAGAGCCAAGCCGAGGATGATGATGATGTGGAAGGTCATTCCAACAATGAAAGCGACCTTGCCGACCAGCCAGTTGCTTCCTCATCCTCTAACCTCGACGCCAAGACCCGAGGGCCTTCTAAGGGGAAGACGGTTAGTAAGCCTTTCGCTTCCCTCATAACGTCACGTATTTTACTACGAGAATGAACTGACACTGTCGAAGATATTTGAACCTCGTCCTGACTGGCATGCCGTTTCCTTGAAATCGCTGCCGACACCATCATCTGACGAAGTGGCGTCATATATGGCGGCCATAGCGGCCTTGAAGGCTCATGCAAAGCTAATTCTGCACGAAGACAGCGTTGCGTACAGCACTACCCTCTCGTCCTCATCCTCTCGCAAGTTCATATCTACCATTATGTCTTCCGGCACGCTGTCTGATAGGGTTTCTGCCTTGACTCTGGCCATCCAGGAGTCACCCGTCCACAACGTCAAAGCACTCGACGTTCTGATAGGGTTTGCATCGAAGCGAAGTCGCGGCCAGGCTTTATCTGCTTTGGCCGCTTTGGTGGATCTTCTCGGTCCTGGCATGATCCTGCCTCCAGATCGCCGTCTGCGACCGTTTTCGTCTCAACTCGGCTTAATTGGTACATTGCAGAAACATCAAGTCAAATCTTGGACTGAACGGCAGAAATTACCCGGAAATATCACCAAGAAACATTTAATTGCATGGGAATTTGAGGATTGGCTGAAGGACGCTTATTTCAAGATGATCCAGTCCCTTGAGATTTGGTGTAACGATGAGGTCGAGTATGCTCGGACGAAGGCTGTCGATTTGGTCTTTGCCTTGCTGCGGGATAAGCCAGAGCAGGAATCTAACCTTTTAAGGCTTCTGGTAAACAAACTTGGTGACAGACAACGCAATATCGCGTCAAGGGCATCATATCTTCTCTTGCAGCTGCTCAACCTCCATCCCGGGATGAAGACTGTTGTCATACGCACTGTGGAGCAGGAAGGATTATTACGACCTGTACAGAATGTGCGTGCTAAATACTATGCCATCAATACTCTGAACCAGACGATACTGAGCAGCAAAGAACCGGAAATTTCCGAGTCTCTTCTACGCATCTATTTCAACATTTTCGTCTCATTACTGAAGAACGGGGAGCTGAAGCAGTTTGATGGCCCGTCCTCTCAAGATACCGAGGGCGGGAATAGGGTGAGGAAGAGAAACGAGGCGGGAAAGCCTGCAAAGCGGAATAAGAACATGAAAGAAGGGGTTTCAAGGGACCATGAAGCCACGGAGAAATTAGTCTCGGCTGTTCTGACGGGGATCAACAGAGCATTGCCGTTCTCACAGGCGGACCAATCCACGTCTGTACACCCCCTACATCATTCCTATGTCTCCTTTGACGAGGGGCTAAGATTCCCTGCTGACCTGACCGTCACAGGATCGAATCACATCTGAACACTCTATTTCGCATCACCCATTCCTCGAACTTCAACACCAGCATCCAAGCTCTTATGCTGATCCAGCAGTTATCGATGAGCCGCTTGATTGCTACGGAAAGATTCTATCGCACCCTTTACGAGTCTTTGTTGGATCCGCGCCTAGCGACCTCGTCCAAGCAAGCCCTGTATCTGAACTTGCTATATCGCAGCCTGAAAGGTGACGTGGATGTCCGCCGAGTAAAGGCGTTTGTCAAACGAATGCTGCAGGTCCTGAACCTGCACCAGCCCTCGTTTGTCTGTGGCATAATTTACCTTGTAATCGAACTATCCACTGTGTTTGCTGATCTGAGAACGCTTCTCACTGAGCCCGAGGAAATCGATTTGGACGAATCATTGCCGGAAATCGGAATGACCGGCACACTGCCTGAAGGCAAAGATGCCCACGCTCAGCCCATGCGAACATCGTCTATGTATGACGGGCGGAAGAGGGATCCTGAATATAGCAATGCACACCGTAGCTGTCTCTGGGAATTGGTAAGTACCTCAACGTTGGGCTGTAAGGTCGCCTCGCTGATCAACTCTGGCAGCTACCGTTTCTGAAGCATTTTCACCCCTCTGTGGACGTGTACGCGTCGAGTTTACTCACGGGGCAGAAATCCACTCAGAAACCTGAGCTAGCTAACCACACACTCATTGCATTCTTAGATAAGTTTGTGTATCGTAATGCGAAGGCGGCCGATTTGGTGAGGGGTATATCGATCATGCAACCAGTCGCCGCAGCTGGTCAGGGGAATATATTGGTTTCGAGTAAATCCTCAGTCAAGGATGGAGCCTCCTTGAACACGTCATCTTTCTGGAACAAGAGAAGTCAGGAGGTGGCTGAAGACGAGGTCTTCTTCCATGAATACTTTGCGCAGGTCGGCAAGCCCCGACAAGCCGAACGCACCCGCACCCGCAAATCGGAGCTGGCCGAGGAAGTATCGGGCGGCGAAGATGCGGGGGACGACGAGGATGACATCTGGAAAGCTCTCGTTTCCTCTCACCCGGAAGTTCAAGGAGACTCAGAGAGCGATCCCGAATTCGATGATCTAACGAGCAGCGATGACTCGGAAGATAATACGAATGCCGACATTGAGGGCCTGGGCGGCCCACACGATTCTGATGAGGATGGAAGCCTAAATTCCCTACACGAATCAGATTTTAGTTCTGACGAGCTTGACGAAGCTGGTATGGATACAGGGTTGAAAGCAGTTTTAGGCGAGGCAGACGGTAAGAACGCAGGATCTCAGCAGGGCGCAAGGAGGAAGGCGTTGAGAAACCTTCCCACATTTGCATCTGCGGATGACTATGCCGATATGCTTGCCGAGGAAGAGGAACTGTAATCTAGATTCCGGTATTTTCTGGCTTACCGCATAATTATACCTCGACTGGGTTGCATCGCGAGTGCTCAGGAGGGACACCCTTTAAGTGCATGGATTTATCGGCTCTCTGCCTGCCTGCCTTATGATCCGAGTGCTTACTAAGTTCAGCTTAAAATTGTTAAACTTAAATCGCAAACCAAGGCGCGTAAAACGGCACAGAAATATTATACTCTTACGCTTGTCATAAATTTCATATAGTTGTAATAATCATTGGTTATAATATAATATTTTAAATATAAAACGTTTTAGTACAGTTATGATATCAATTTTTAGCAATAAAAATCGAAATAAATATAACCTAAAAAATTGTCCATTTTTTATTTTAAACTTTTTCGTATTTCCTCTTTATGTATAAATTTATTATCATGCTTAATAGCTGGCCAGCGCATTACTACAGTCCTTATCGTACGTAATTGCTTTGCTTCGTATGTTGCTATCATGAACATTCCTGATCGGCTTTGCTACTGACAAACTCGGCTGGTGGTTCTGTTACAGTCCCATCACATTCAGATATTCACCTTCACCAAACTAACATATATTTACCTTTAGGTACATGTAGGTAAGCTTTCCCACCGATTATCTCGCCACCTGCGCAATACCATATACGCACCCAGATGTGTACCTACACACAGCTTCTAACTCGGCGATCCCCTTCTCTGAAGCCACTCCTGCCGACTCGAGCCGACCTTCACCAATGGCCCCTCCCACGGCCACATACGTCCTTCTATCCCTGCCTCTGAGCACTTTCGACACCGGCGACAAGGATGAGGCTCTCAGCTCCCTCAAAGCGACCATCAGTCCTGATAATGGCACTGTCCTACCCTTCTCAGTCCCCAATTTCAAGATAGGTACTTTGGATGCTCTGGTCCAGCAGGCCGACGACCTGGCGAAGCTCGACTCTGTCTGCGAGGCATTGGTCGCTAAGGTCGCCGACTCGCTACGCACTCTGCTCGATGATGATGGAGACCAGATGGCCAGACAACAGGTGGTCAATGACAGTGCGTTTGTAGCAGCATTCTTTGCTTCCTGGACCCTGCGTCGCTAATGATACTCCTCGTAGAGCCCACTGACCAGTATCTCCGTACTTTCACCTGGAACAAAGTTCGTTACAGGGCCGACAAGCCCATTGGCGAGCTGATCGACATCCTGCAAAAGGTAACTCCTCGCCCGCTTCCTGTGCCGCTATTCTACCCATTTACCCTGCCTTGCTAGCCGCTCTCTTTGCTATGATTTGGACCGACTTTCTAGAGTTCCTGCCTTCTAACTTTGCTTTACCACTAACCGCGGCGTCTCGCCCATAGGAGCTGGTCACCATAGACAACGACGTCAAGAGCAAGTTCAACCAATACAACCAAGTTAAAACCAACTTTGCCGCCTTGCAAAGAAAGCAAACGTACGGGATCTTCTCTCTACTAGATGTCCGTTATAATGCTGGCAGTATGCATTCTGACTGACTCCTCTCGCCGAGCTCAGTGGTAACCTCGCAACCAAATCGCTTACTCCGATCGTCGACCCGTCTCTTCTGGTACAGGACTCTGAGTACCTTGAAACCCACCTGATCGCGGTCCCATCCAATCTTAGAAAAGAATTCCTCAAGAGCTACGAGACTCTCTCGCCTATGGTCGTGCCCCGCTCCTCGGTTCAGGTAGCCCAAGACGACGAGTTTGTTCTGTTTGCCGTCACCACATTTAAGAAGCATAGTGCCGAGTTCCAACAGCGCTGTCGCGAACAGAAGTGGACACCCCGACAATACAAATACGTCGAGGGTGGAAGAGAGGAGGAACAAAGAGAGCTTGACCGCGTCGGCAGGGAGGAGAAGAAGCTATGGGGCGAGGCGCTACGGCTGAGTCGCACGGGCTGGAGCGAGAGCGTGATGATATGGGCGCACATCATGGCTCTTCGCGTTTTTGTGGAGTCCGTACTGCGTTACGGTCTGCCACTCGAATTCGTTTCAGCACTCGTCCTGGTAAGCCGCATGAATTGCCTCAACACTCTCCTTAGGAGCCGTCCGATCGCTTGAAGGATATGACCGAAGCTGACTGGTGGGCACTGCCGCCAATAGACGAACCCGAAGGCAGCCAAAAAGGTGAAGACGGCGCTCGACTCGTCCTATTCGTATCTGGGCGGAAACGCATTTGGCAGGGACAAGCGTGGCAGAATCACCAAAGACGACGCGTCATTAACGTCGGAAATGGCGGCCGCGGGTCTGGCACATGGAGGTGACAGCGGCGAGTACACCGCTTACGTGTACTATGAATTTGAGTTATAGAGCGTTTATATGTCGTTTCTATTGTCTCTCACTCAGCTGCCGGGTTGCTTAAGGTCGCTGCCCACATAAGTAGACATTGAACGGGCAGCTATTACGGATGTGATCATGGCGGCTACTAGGACAATTTACCTGCCACTTCGGTGAAAATGTCCATGATTTGGAAGAGAAGTGCATGCCATATATAGATATATTTAGTCCGGCTTAGTAGTCCTTCCTAGCAGCCGTACAACCGCTACTGGTCATGGCAAGCGCGCGAAATCTCGCCGCTGTTGCTTCCGTCTTCTACCCCAACCACATCCGCATACAGACTCACAAACAGACACACAAAGGCACATCTATATCATATGCGTACGTATACATGCCTGGTTCTATCTATGTCCCTCTCTTCTTTTCTGCCCACTTGTCTTTCTAACCCATATTCTCGGACACCCCTAACGGCTCGAGTGGCCAGGGGGGTAGTTGTTCACTTAGTGGAGAGGGAGATGAGACCCTTGTCTTCCAGCCATTGTACGATAGTGGCCACGCATTCTTCGACGCTTTGCTCGTGAGTCTTGACGACGATCTCGGCATTCTCGGGAGCTTCGTAAGGGGAACTAATGCCAGTGAAGTGAGGAATATCTCCTGCCCTGGCCTTTTTGTAGAGCCCCTTTGGGTCACGCTGCTCGGCGACCTCGAGGGGGATGTCAGCAAATACCTCGATGAAGGGGATCGGTTCATCTTCGCCCCGGGCGACAGAATGCAAATCACGGGCAATCTGGCGATCCGCCTTGAAGGGGGAGATAAACGAAGTGATGGCGATGGTTGCCGAGTCAGCAAAGAGTTTCGCAACCTAACACGCGGTATTATTAGCGGAGCCGTCCTCCCACAAGGGGGAGTTAATATCCCTCTCCTGGCGTTGCTACACACCTCGCCGATCCTTCGAATATTTTCCACGCGGTCCTTGTCAGAGAAGCCCAGGTCCTTGTTCAATCCGAAGCGTACATTGTCGCCATCGAGACGGTAGGCAGCTAGGCCCAAGTGAAGCAGATGCTGCTCTAGGGCTGTGGCTACAGTGGATTTGCCCGAGGCAGAGAGGCCGGTAAACCAAATGGTAAAACCCCTTTGCTTGCGGCACTCACTGCGTTCCTTTCGGGACAGGGAAGGGTGCCATACAATATTGCTAAAATATCGACAAGCTTCGCGTCAGCATGGACCCATCTCTTCCATGGCTTCACACAAGTCTCTCGGGTATTTAGCTGTACATTGTCGTCTAAGATTGACGAAAATTCGAGGCCTCCGATGATGGGGGCAGAGGAGTGGGGAAGAGGAGGGGATACTTGAAGGTGAAGGTAAGGTTTGCGTTGGTGGGAAGTTGGATTCTCAGCTAATTGCAACTTACGTCGCCATTGTCAATAATTACTGAGGACATGCAGTGTTGCTAAGTTAAATAACGTGAGCACTTAAGTAAGTTACAAGTCAAGTTTAAATTTAAATTCAGTGTTTTGAAATACTTGTGTAGCATTCATTATATACTAAGCTCACCTAACCTCGGACCCCACCTAATGAATTACCCTCGCAATGAATAGGCAAAGCATATACAAATTATTAATAACCTATATATTTAAATGTCGTTAAATAACGTAATAACGTTTTATTTAATACATTGTAGTAATTTAAGTTATTTAAAATTTCGTTATTATTTTTAGCAGATTATTTTTTAATATAATTATTAATTATAACTTAATTATTAGCCTTTATAAGCTTTAAACGTTTAAATATCTGTTAAAGTCGTAAAAAATTTATTCGGTTACTTAGTAATAATTTAACGTTTAAAACGTTCGTATTTTTCGAATTTCGCTGGTAGGTTAAGATTTTCGTAACGAAGTAACGTATTTTCGATATTAGAATTATTAAGGCCTTTAATCGCTTTAATTATCATACCTCGTATATTGCAAAACGCCATCGTATAATTACGTACGGCCGTTCGCATACTTTTCCGTAATTCCTTAACTTTATAAGAAATATAAACGACCTCATTATAAGTAATAATTATTATTTTCAGAAATATTATTAACTTAAGGGCCGGTTAAAATATTATTTCGAAATTTTTATTACCGCTTCGAGTTTAAAAAAAAGCATACCGGTATAATGTTACTTAGCTTTAATATTTTTATTAGTAAAAGCGATTTTTGCGGCCTTCTGATATACTTTAATATACGGCGCTTATATTAAAATGTAATCGTAAGGATTTCGCCGGCCTTACGTAATACCTTATAATATTCCTTTTTAAAACGGAAAATACGAAAAGGTCGAATACTTAAGGATTAATACATAAATGCGATAATAAATATATAAAAATAACTTTATTTTTTACATATTTTTATATAAAATTAAAAGATATATATGTAATATAACCATTAAAGATAAATAAACGTTATTAATGATAAGAACGTAACTTAATTTCGGAAAAAAAGATATATTTTATTTATTATAACGTAATAACGTTATTCTTTTACCTTTACGAAAATATTATATTTTTAGCTTTTTCGATTTTATCAGAAAATTATTACTTTTATATAAGAAGACCGTTAAAGATGTATACGGCCGTACCTTTTACGTATGTAAAACTGATATATTCGGTAATAAATATTTATAATGTAACTTTTAATTTCTTAAATTTTATACGAGCCGTTTCCGAGCTTTTTAAAACTGTTTATCCTATTATTCCCTTTTTTAAATGTCCGCTTCGTTTATATTATATTCGTTCTTAGACTGGATATTATATTTAGCTTGGATTTAAGCTAAAAAAAGAAAAAGAAAAAAACCTCGTAAATATCGTTATAATCGCACATTTCGAAACATTTTTAAGCTACAATTCGTTTTTTTTTTCATATATATTTTATCATAACGTTCGATAAAGCGGTTAATCTAATGCTTCCCGACGGTTCTGTTAGGGCTTCGCAAAGTTTCAGCTATTTAACAAACCTGTTTTTTCGCCGGGGCGCAACCGCATACTTTTTTAAGTAATATCCAGTTAATAAATTTCCGTTTTTCCTAATCCGAAAGCTTACGCGCGCTACTTTAGATTTCGGAACGCGATTTGGAGTTATGGAGCCGGTATAATAAGGTCGACTAAGGTATCTCGAATTGTACGCTGGCAAAGGTTTCGGAATTACCTTCTGCAATAAAAATCCTTAACGTTTTAAATTTTACGCTTACGGTCGAAATTAACCACCTTAACCCGAAATTAATTGATCAAACGGTTGTTAAGATATTATAAAGTAAAGTTGTAAGAGTTGCTTATAATTATGAAGAAATCTCTTATTTATTGCTAGGGTAATTCATTAGGTAGGGTCCGAGGTTAGTGTAGGCCTAATTTCGAACATTCGAAATGGTTTTAAAACTTTATGTACTTCATTTCGCGTAAAGTATTTATATAAACTCTTTTAAGTTATGTTTAAAAGAAATGCGAAGTTTTTTAATTAATTTAAATTTTTAACATAATTAATATATTGCTAATTATAACTACTTCATTTTATTTTATTTTATTAATAGCTAGTTAAAATAAGTGAAAAAAAGCGTTATATAATATTATATACTATAAATACAACTTAAAAAATATTACTAATAAGCGAAAAACATTTTAAATTTTCCTTAAAATAAATATTAAAAATCTAACTATAACGTAATACATTCTTTAAAATAATCGGGTTTATTTTATTAAAACGTATTTATCATTATTTTATAAATAGGCGTATTATATCGGAGTACATAATAAACGATAAAGTTTTATTTTTATTTTAGCCATTTTTATAAAAAGTATACTTAATTATTATTAGATATATTTTTAATCACAGTATATTCTTTAGTGTGTTAAATAATATAAATTTTCAATACAATAAATCGCTTTTTAAACAGGTTATTTTTAATTAAAAAACTTATTAGTATTTATATAAAATATTTCTAATATATGCAGGCCTATCAGCCTGGCGCTCCTACATTACTTATAGCCTCACCCCTGGTTTATTATAGCTTTCATACTATATAAGAGCCTTCGGCCCTTACGTATATATGTAAAGGGATAAAAGTCTGTTCTATTCTAACCCTACTCTATAGGAATAGACTGGTTATACTTAGCTTGAAGTCGCCACTGTGACAGTTTCAATATGACGTAATAAAATATGCTTTTAATAGAAAAAAGAATTTTTAATTTTAAAGTAAGAAAATATTTTATATTAAATAAATTTTCGGGATATAGTTTTCTTTTATTAGTAATTTATAAAGTAAATCTTTTTTTAAAAAAAATAACGCCCTTGTTAATTATTTTATAAGAATTCTTTAACTTTTTACGAGTTGTCTTATTAGGATCAGGCCTTACTTCAAAGGTTGTAGCTGCGCTGCAGGCGCAGCTATGGCTAAGAGTTTTTAAAAACTTATAGCTTTAAGTATCGACCTATGTCTCTTACTACGATAAAGCTATATAATAAGCGGTAGCCGATTTTTAAGTCCGTACTTTTTAAAAAAATAAAACCTTAACAACTAATAAAATTAAGTGATAATAATATACATTTATTTGTTTTTAAATATATGCAGTAATACTTATACTAACATATATTAATAATACAAGTTAATATATTATATACGTTATAATAAAAGCGTATCATTAGTATTAAAGCCCGATTTATAATATATTTTCTTGCTACCATTAGATTAATTCGGCGTTAACCTAGCTATGCATAGCCTAAATAAGCCTAACAGCTACTTAAGCGTTTTATGTAAACGCTTTTATAATTTTCTAAAGGAATTTATATAACTCTATTACGGACAGTCTTTTTTAACAGTAACTTTTTATTATTATATTCTTTTACAATATCTATATAAAATTTAATAGCATCTTTATACAGCTTTTATCTAGGTTAACCTTTTCCCTAAAAGATTTTTAATTCGTAATAATAACGTTAAGAAATTTTGAAAGCTTTTTAACTAACTTATATTTTTTATAAATAACGATTTTATATAAAATGAGCCGCTTTTAATTCTTAATATTATATTTGTTTACATTATAATTAGAATTAGAAATTATACCAAATACCTTAACTATTATTTATTCGTTATTTTTACAGATTTTACGAGTCGTATTTTATTTATTTATTTTCTTTTTTCAGCTGTATACAAATTAGTTAAATATAATTAATCTTATAGTATATGAAAATAAAGATTAACACCAAGGAAATATTAACCCTAACTATTTAATTTACATCATTATTAAATATGGAAAATATTATAATATTACTAAAACAAAATTTCGATATTATCTGCTCTAGTAGAGTTTTGAAACAGTTAATAATATTATTATTTCCCCACTCGGTACCCGTTAATGCGATCACTTTATTACGGAGCTATAAAATTAAATATGAGAAAAAGAATATATTATTGGAAAAAAAATCGAATTTACATTACTTTAAACCTATTAATGAAAATAGAAAATATACGTTACATATTATTAAAGAAATTATTATTATCTGCTACTTTATTTGTCTTCAGACGCTTTTTTTACTATATACCTCTGGGCTGTTAATTTCTTTACGCATAATATTATATTTATAATACAAAATAACCTTTTAAAGATAAACTCTGTACTTTGAAGCTAATAGAATAGAATTTTTTCAGGTTTATTATCTTTTTAAAAAGTTTTCTATCGTACTTTATTCTACTTTTATATGTAGAAATTTTTATCTCAGATATATATAGTTTTAATATAGCGCGTTACATTTAATTTAACTATTTATTATAACGTTAAAAAGTAAGCTGAAACGATGATAAAGACTTTATATATTAAAGCGTTTATAGTAAGCGTTACCCCGATAACGGGTAAAAAATAAATAGAAAGATAATACAAGGCTTAAGATTAAAAGTTTTATTACAGTATAGTAAATTTTAAAGAAAATCGCAACTACATAATAAAACTCTTAAGAATATAGCTCCTTAATGTTTGTTAAATACTATTACTAAGTTCGCTAATAAGGCTTTACTTCACGATCTTCGCTCTTAAAAGTATTCGTATATCCTACTTATTTTTCAACTATTTGTTAAGTGTAAAGAGCTTTATTAATTTAAATAGCATAACAGGTAGAGTTTTAATATAAAAATTGCGTAAACTTTTTTTAAAATTAAAATAACTTATAATTAATACATTCAGCGGCGCGTTCGAGCGAAAGGTGCTCTTATTAATAATATCTACGTAGGCAGTAACAGGGACAATTTAGGTAATAAAAGGGGGTTGCTTTATAGGAACGTTTGTAATTATTAGTTTCTTTCTTATTTTAATATCTAAGACTAGTTAAAAACGCGGTTGTTAATAGCTAATAACGATAGAATAGCTGTAATAATAGTTGCAACTCGTTGCACTCAGTTTGTAACCGTGTTCCTCTAATATATCACTTTAAAGTGAACTTTTTTCCATATATAGTTAGCGCGAAAGCCGCTACAGCTTATTATGTAGCTTTATCGTAGTAGGGAGATATAAAAGACTCATAAATAATCTTTAAAAATAAGACCTGAAAGCAGGTTTAATTTTTTAATTTATTTATTATATCCCTATATAAACTTTTAAAAACGAGGTTTAAAAGGCTTATAAATAAAATAATTATTAAGTATTATTATAAAAGAATAAAGAAGATGATTATATATAGTTTTAAATGAGGGTGTTAAGTATATATATAAATTTATAATCGAACTTTATATAGCGTAAATATTAAGAAAATAAATTAAACTATCTATATTCTATATATTTCAAACTAAAATATCTTTATAATTTCGACCTAATAATTTAAATCGATCCAGCTAGGAAATAACGAAATTAAATTTCTATATTACATTAATTTAAAACCTATATAATAAAATCTTTTAAGTAGTAGTTATTACGCTATAATTCTAAACCCGTTTTAGTTAATTATATCGGACATCTTTTTAAAGTTATAACGTAACAACCGTAACTCGTATAAGCTAAAAACTTAATATATAAGCTTTTTCTATATAAGATATGTATGGAAAACCCGGTGCATAATAATGCGACTGGTAGTTGTACTGCTACTTACCTTAGCTACCTTAGACCTTCCTAGCTTGTTTTTAAATTATATAGCTATATTACGCTAAGATTTAATCAATTAAATTCTATAAAACCGTAATAAGCTAGCGAGGCCTAGGATGTATTTATGTAAAATAGAGGTCCGTTTTAGGCGTTATTATTAAAATTATCAGTTTTCCTTTTCCTTTATCAAAAAATGTAACAGTTTATATAAAAGAAAATTATTGCGGAACAAAAATAAGTGGCTTAAGTAAGGACGTTATATACGCGTCGAATATAAGCTAATATGCTGATAGGATTTCTTTAATTTTTTTAAAATAGAAGTTGCAGCTAATATTACTAAGTTTAAGTTTGAGAAATAAGCGATCGTAAGGCCCTTATAACTCTAATAACATAACTCCCGATTACCTCATTAAGATTAGGCCCTATTTTTAAGGCTGTAGCTGTACTTGTAGCGCAGTTGTGGCTAAGGCTCTTTAAAAACCCGTAACTCTAAGTACCGACTTACAAAAGACTCATAAGAAATATAAAATCTCAAAATAGAGCCTGATAGCAAGTTGTGATTTTTTGGGCTCTATTGGTACGTTTTTATATAAATTTTTAAAAATCTATATAAGAAATTTGCAAATATAATACCGATAACGTATTTTTGAAAAATAAAGGAAATATCGATATATATAACTTTAAAAGGGCTTTTTAATCATAGGTATAAATTTGTAATCGAGATTATTTTAGTAAAGAGATTAAAGATGTAAGTGAAAATTTTCAATTAGTGTAAATCTTTTGACTGGGACGCCTTTATCGCTGCGATAACGTAATTACCGTATACAACATTTTGCCATGGGCCTTTTAAAGGTAATTTAATATAGGAAAAACTCGTATAATTATTCTTTTGCCCGTATAGGTTATAGTTGTTACATTATAATAAGGAGAGCGTTTTAGTTAATTAAGTTCGGGACCTTTTAAAATTGCGACGTAATAACAATAATCCGTACTGCTAAAAAATTGATAAACGGGCTTTTCCAATATAGAACATACGTGGAAGACCCGGTGTATGATGATGCGACCGGTGGTTGCGTTATCGTAGCCATGATGGCATTGTGGTCGCCTATTTTCTAGACTTAAACTTGGCCATATTGGCTGCAATTGTTATCCAAAAAATCGAAAAAGTTTTTATATGCATATTAACTTATATTCGACGCGTGTACAAAGTTATATACTTATCGAACTTGTTTTGGTTACGTAATAACTTTTTGTTTTTTAAATCTTTAAATGCTTTAATAAAATTAAAGTGATAATTTTAGTAACGGCGTACTAAACGAGACCCCTGTTTGAGTAACTATTATTCAGGTTTTACTAGCTCGTTACAGCGATTTGGAATTTGATTGGTTAATTTTTAGCGTGATATAGCAGTATATTAGAACACAAGCCAGCAGAGGCTTAAGCTAGCTGAAATAAATTGTCGGTCGTATCATTATATTCCGGGGTTCCTCAGGCATATTCTATATAGAAAAAGCCTGTATATTAATTTTTTAACCGCACGGGTTCTAGTTATTACGTCACAGTCTTATAACTATCCCCGACTTAATTAACCGGAACCTTTTTTTATTATGACGTAATAATTACCGCTTTAAACATTTTACTAGAAACCTTCTAAGGGTAATTTAATATAAAAAAAACCCGTTTAGTTATTTTTAACCGTACCGATTATAGTTATTACGTTGCAGTTATAAACGCGTTCTAGTTAAAAAAGTTATAAAGAACGAAAATTCTAATTCTTTAAAAAAAATATTTCGGCTAAACTAACTTCGATTACGAAATTATATAGATTAGTAGGAAGCCCTTTTTAAGCTTTATACATATTAGAGCAAATCATTAATATATTAATGATTTATTTCAGAACTATCTTAAGACTGCTAATTGTCTTATTTATCTACTTGACTTAATAACATCTTAAAAATATTATCAAGGTGATATGAGATCGCAAGGGAAGGAGCCTCCTATATAATGAGAAAGTGCGTATTAATATAAATGTGTTTATTTTATTTTATGATTATTCTTTTATTAACGTCTCGGATAAGCGAGCGAGTCAGATAAGCTAGCGAGCAGTTTTTTTAGCAGCTCGTAATAACTAATTTAAATAACTTAATTATAACGTAATAAATCCATTCTAATTAATAGTATTCTCTGTCGCTAACCGTATTTATAGCTCCAAAACAAATGTACGTATTATATTAAGGTTTGTCGTAAATGTATGTTACCATTCTTTTCTTTTAACCATTTTGTAACCGAATACCTGTAATAGTTATCAATAGTAAATTTTTGCTATTACCTTTTCTATCGATTAAAAAAACTTATTTATCCCGTATAGTAAGTGGTTTTCTTTATTCGAAACGTTTATTTTAATAATTTCAAATACGCAAAATCGAATTATTACTTTAACAAGTCTTACGATACCGCGATACGCCTTACGACGCGCCCTAGAACGTACCCTATAATAAACCCTACAACCTTATCCCATAACCTCGTAATGCGCCCTATAACTTTTTAACGCGACGTATTTTGCGAATATCTTTTACGTGTTAAAGCTGGACAATAAACGTTCGCGGATATGAGTTAGGAATTGGGTCGGTAATCGTTTTTCTATCGGTCAGCTTTAATACTTTCGAAATAGGCGGAATATTAGCTTAAATACGTTAAGAGATAATCGGTTATAAGGCGTTTAAGAGGAAGAAATAATAATATGCATCCGCGATATACTTTAATATAATGCGTATATTTGTTTTAAAGCTACTAGCACGGTTAACGATAGAAAATACCATTAATTAAAATGAATTTATTATATTATAGTTAAGTTATTTAGATTAGTTATTGCGAATTGTTAAAAACTGGCTCGCTCGCTTGTCTAGCTTGCTCGCTTTTCCGAGATGTTAGCAAGGTATTAAGACATGTTTTCGAAATTTTATATAAGAATTTAAGAAATTACGCTAAAAAATTATAATTTATTATTAAGCTCTATTTTAAAGATTTTGATATTATTTATAGGTATTTATAAGCCGGTACATAAAGCTACAGATCTTTGCAAAGCCTTAGCCATAGCTGCGCTGCAGATACAGCCACCTATATCTTTAAAGCAAAGGGACTGATTTTAGTGAGGCAAGCTATTGCAGCTATAAGAGCGTTACGGTCGCCTATTTTTTAGTCTCAAACTCAGCCGTACTAGCTGCAGTTTCCATGTCATAGAATCGAAAAAAAAAAATCCTTATTGCATATTAGCTTATATTTAACAGACATAAAAGGTCATACCTAGTGAACTTATTTTAGTTACAAAAAGACAAGTTTAAATCTTTAAATTCTTTTCACAAAAGTAGAAGAAAAAGTAATAATTTTAGTAGTGATGCGGAGAACAGACTTATATTTCGCACAACTACTACTTAGACCTCGCTGGCTCGTTACGGGTATTTGAGATTTGATTAGTTAATTTCTGGCGTAATATAACAGTATATTAGAAAACGAGCTAGCAGAGGTCTAAGCTAGCTAAAGTAACCTACAAGTAGAAAAAAAAAGCCCGGCGGCTATAAATAAAGAGAGTATTAGTATAAATATAATAAATAAAACAGAATCTCAGTTTCTTTTCCTAGTATTAAATTAAACATATCAACTTTTATAAATCCGAATTTTCTCCTTAAAGGAGACGTAACTATATAGATAAAATTAAAGAAAATGATAAATTGTCACCTTAATTCCTAGGTTTTGCTAAACCTATCCTTTTCGTAGCTCCTATCTATGTTGATTCTTGTCCTAATTCTAGAGGTTCTTCGTAATCCAGAGCAGCCGAGCGAATTATCGCTGGTAATTTTCTAATTTATATCGTTTTAAAATCTAAACTTTAAAGTTTTAAAACTTGTTATTATCTTTCTTTTTTAATTTCGTTAATAATTCTTTTATAATCTCCATATTTTCGGTTAAATTCTTTTAAAAAAAGATTTATTATTATTTCGTAAATGAAACTTTATTTAAAAATTAAAAATCGAAGTCGATTTATTTTTAAAAGAAATTAATTAAATTAATAATAATATCGATAATTTTAGCTCGGCCGACAATTTTATAAAGATTATATACCGAAAATAAAATAACTTTTTATAAAAAACCTTTGATTTCGGAATACCGATATCGTATATTCGGAATTACGTAATATGATATTTTAATTAATAAATAATTCGAAAAAGTACAATAAATACAATTAAGCTATAAAATTAATAAAAGTTGTAAAAACTTTTTCCATATAAAAAAGGTTTACCTTTAAAAGTTAGTTTTAAGATTTACCGCGTAAAGCTTAACATTTCTTAAGTTATATTATATAACTCTGCCGAACCAGCCAGCGGGCATAACGTTTATCAGGGTCGAAGCTTGTTAGTAACTACGTATCAGTTAGCGTTAAAGTAAGGCTATATAGGATTAAGGTATAGAATCTATTCTAATTATGAAAACTATTAATTAATTATTATATTCGAGGATATTAAGTACAGTATTTATCATGGAAATTATATCGTGGAATGATTTTCTATGCATTTAGCTAAGCCTGGAAAATAAGACTTTAACTTATATTAATCTTTTATAATCCTAATTTATTATTATTACTAAATTATATAATAGGTTTAAACGTTTTTTAATTCTGAAAAGTAAACTTTTTTCTTAAAATCTTAGTATAATAACGTTTTACACTTCGAATATAAAGCGGAACAGCGCGTTTTAATACGAAGAATTTAAATTTATTAACAGATTAAAGCTAATAAAAGGAATAGGCAGACGTAAAAGCGCATTAATAATAATATTTATATAATATTGTAAAATATGATTAAAAGAAAAGTTAACGGCGGCGAGAATAAGAAAAGGTATAAACTTTTAATCTGTATTTCTATATATTTAAAAAAGATTTAACTATAGCTTAAGTATATTTTATCCGCTACGTACGTCATGTAATTTACACTGAGCTTATAATTATACGTAAAGAATTTTATAATAACTATTAAACTGCAAGTTAATAGTAAAATAAAAATAAAAACTTATATTTAATTCCTGTTATAAATAAACTTCCTAAATTAAGAAGCTTATTAAATAATTTCTAATATAACGTACTACACTACTGAGCTAGATAAACTAGTAAGCTGGTCACTTTTTGGCATTCCGTGATAATAAATTCAGATAAAATAACTATAACGCGATAAATTACTTTAAATTAATCGGATTCGTCTTCGCTAAACGTATTTACAGCTTTTTTATAAGTGCGCGCCTTATATCCGGCCTTTCCGTAAACGCCACATTTTCGTTTTTTCGTTTTAACCTTTTTACGACGATTACCTTTAGCTGTTATTAATTATATTTTTATCACCTTTTTCTTTTTTAGTTTAAAAAGCTTATTCTTCTTATATAATTAATATCTCTTCTTTTTAAAAACGTTTATTTTTAGTTCTTCAACTTTTGCTTAAAATATAGTTTATTTTACGTAATTAGTTATTTTTTTGGGAAAAAAAGCGATTTTATATGAAAATAATAAGTTACTTTTTCTTAAAATATTAACGGATTTTACGATATTTATTACCGAGCTACCCTGGTAATTTTTAATCTTTTTTATAAGTAACATCCTTACTTTGTTACTTTACAGATATTTTTAAAAGTTTTCGTAAAAGGGTAAAAAATGAAACCGGCTGAAATATGCGGTAAAACGGTTGCTATAAATATAACTGGAAAAACTTTTAATTCGGAAAAGATATTATTAAAACCGAATAATATAAGTCCAGCTTTTATAAATCTGAATTTAATATTATCAGACGTTGTCGTAATTTTAAACGCGCCGTAAGAGCCGATAAGAAAATCTTTTTTCGCGATATAAATATGGTAACGTCGTATTAAATCTTCGATATAAAGCAAATAAATACGCTTTAAAATGGAAAAAAAGATACGCCGACAGCTTAAAGCCGATAAAAGGAATACGCGAGCATACAAAAGTAATAATATCATTATTCGCGTAATATCTTTCAAATTCGATCAAATAATAACTTTCGTAACCGTTAAAAATAAGAAAACATTTCGATCCTTTCGTATATATTCGTATATACTTAGTGAAATATTATATTTAATTTAAACATAATTGGTTTATTATTTAATTATTGAAATTAATATGGACTTTTTAATGCGCTCGTAATATATTATGTTAATATTAGGAACTAATATAAGTTTTTCTTATTAATGTAATAAATAACGGCAAAATTTAATTTTATTCAAGATTAATATGGGTTGAAGCCTTATTTTCCAGGCTCAGCTAAGTACCTAGAAAGTCATTCTACGATAGATGCTATACCCAGTATCTTTGAATATGATGACTTATTAGTAGTTTTCATAATTAGAATAGATTGTATATCTTAGTCCCATAGAACCTTACTCTAACCGCAACTTAATTTTATAAATTAATAATTTATATAAAATAATGTATTTTCGATTATTTTATAACGTTTATTTGTATCTTTTACATATTTAACGTTTATAATTACTATATTTAATACTATAAAAAGTTTTATTAAAAACCCCGTTTTGTTAAAATTATAAATATTCTTTTTGTAATATCATATTTTATAATAATAACCCGAATAAGTTCGAACTATTTATAAAACGCTTTTAAAGTTTCGTATAATACTCTTTAATAATTAACCTTTCGATTTAAATACGTTTTAAGTTTTTTTCACCATCGAATAAATCTTTAAGCTTAATTAATCCTGACGCCTATCGTAACTTATGAAGTAAGTAATAAATTTGCTATATTTTTATTCTATTAAAGCCGAATAGGAAACCTTTCGTATTTAAATTAAACTTTCGTTGAATAATCGAATTTCTTTCAGTCGGAGTTAATTTTCGCGAATTGGAAATATTATCGATTCGGGCGCATTTGCTATTACATTACGTTTTTAAGGTAAAATATAGGACGTTATAAATTAAACTAAGCTTTTTATAATTAAGTATCGAGTTTCGAGTTTCGTTTTTTAATCTAAACGCCTAGGTTTGTTTTAAACGCTTTTATAAGCCGTTTTTTATTATAGTTACTGAAAAATAAGTAATTAAAGTCGGATGGTTAAAAAGTTTAAAAAAAGTGTCCAGGTTATTAGTTCATTCAGCTTAATAGTACAACAAATTAATTTTATTATTTAACTTTAATTAAGTATTTTAATGCCTGTAATATAAATAACTTATAAAAAAAGCAAGAATGAATTTTGTTATTTTAGTAAAGAAACGAAACTCGAAACTTACTTATGTGATATTTAGTTTTATATACGAAGTTCTTTATTTTATTTACATAGATGATATAACGTCTTATACTACCTTGCTAGATGCACTATCTTACCGGATGGTTTTTAGCAGCTCGCAATAACTAACCTAAATAACTCAACTATAACATATCTAATTAATTCTAATCGACCGTATTCTTTATCGCTAACCGATTTACAACTTTAAAACAAATACATGCATTATGTTAAGACTTGCCGCGGACGTTATATTACTTTTCCTTCCTATTGACTAATTTGCGATAAACTATCTTTTATCGCGTTTAAGTTAATATTACCTCCATTTTGAAAGTATTTAAGCTAACCGACTAAAAAGCGATTACTAACCGAATTCCTAACCCATATATGCCAGCGTTTTTTGTCCGGCTTTAATGCGTAGAAGATATTCGCAAAATACGTCCTATTGGAAGGCTATAAGGGCGCGTTACTTACCTCAGCTAGCTCAGGCCTCCCTGGCTCGTTCTCTATTTTCTTTAAAGTCACTTAAGTACCGCTCCACAACGCTAAAAATCAACCAATCAAACCCCAAATCCCCGTAACGAGCCAGCGAGGCCTAAGTTCATGTTATGCGAAAAAGGGGTTCGTTCTATACATTTCATGATTAAGAAAAACGAAATTTTACAATATGTTAACAACAAAACGTTTCCTGTAATTATATATATATTCATACGAATCCCTTTATCATGGCTTATTATCAATACCGTAATGGTCCTGATCAGGACCTTTTTGCCACTTTTAAATATTAACGCATCCATTAACTATAACCTAAACATATCGCGTTATTATCCCCCTTTTTAGAATACGACAAATCTAAATTCTTCCAGTTTTATCGAATTACGCCTTTAAAACAAAATATACGTACGCGTATAATTAATTTCTGGTAATAATACCGAAAAATAAATTTAATGTTTAAAAACTTTATCCGTAATTAAATTTTTTACAAAAATTTAAGCAAAACTTTTAATTCGATTATTCGAATTAATTAATTAATTAATTAACGTATTAAAAAAAGAATAAATATAAGATAAGTTATTAATATACGAAAGTTGGCAAAAGTTTATTATTCTTACTAATTAAGACCTTATTATAAGCAAATACCATAATATATTATACGGAAAGTTTATAATCTTTATAAAAGGGCCTAAATTCCGCCGTCCGCCGGAAGATTTATTATTCGATATTAAAATAATCCATATTACCTTGGACGAAAGTTAACGGTTTATAAATTCGTTAATTTTTAATTAATTTAAGCTTTTAAATTAAGTAATTATATACTTAAAAAAACGGATAATCGTATAATACGAAGCCGAAAGCAAAGCGGTTTCGTAATAATAATAATCCAAATATTTTTATGCATTTTTTCCTTATGGTTTTAGCCATTATAGTTAAGATCGTTTTTAAAATTAATAACAGTTATTTACCTTATTTATTAAGCAGATTTTTATTATTCTTAAATTTATTATAAAATAAAATCGATATATTAAAAAAGTTAAATATTTACGAAAGTTATATTACGTTAAATAAAAACGTAACCCGGTTATTAAAGGTAATAAAAATAATTACCTTACTTTTTTTATAATAATATTATTTTAATTAAGATAGGTTAAGTTTTATAACTAAGTACGATAAAATAATATTATATTTTAATACGATAACTTTAATATTTAAAATTATGTTCGTAATATAACGTTTCGATACGGTTCTATTATGCAAAATCTTATTATCGTTTTTGCCCGTCGTTATAACTATATTTTTAAAAAAGGGTTAAAGTAATTTATATTCCATCTTAATTAACATTATAAAATTAAATGGTTTTATAAAACGTTATAATAACATCTGGTATTATTAAATATTTCCCGTTAATTCGTAATTAATATTATTCGAAATCTTTTTTTTTATTAATACGTTTTATAAACGAAATAAGTAAAAGTTTTTAAATTTTTTTAAATTAAAACGTTTATTATATAATAAGCGCCATTTGATTTTATTAAATATAATTAACCAAAATAAAGGCATCATTGAAAATACTTATAGCATTTATCGAAAGATTTTTTAAAAAGTATATATTTTTTTTAAAAAAAGAAATCCTATCGGTTTTCGAATTATTTTTATCTTATTTACGGAAATTAAAAGATAACCAGTTATATCTGGAAAATATAGGTTAATTAAGCCGAAATAACCGATTTATATAATAAAAAACGATAATTTTTTCCCGTTCTTACTTTATTCCATATATAAATAAATTTCCTGCTTATATTTATACGTACCTATTAACCTGATAATATCGACGGGACGTATATAACGTAAATAACCTTAAAGGCAAATCGTTAATTTTTAAACAAAATAACGTAATTATATTAAAAATTATTAAAGTTTTATTCTTTTAAGCCTTTTATCCTTTATATGCATAATGTTTATATATTTATGTTAATTTTACAAAAATTATACGTCCGATACGAATTATTTATAAAAAAAAAATTTTACGTATACGGAATTATTAAAAATAAATCGATCGAAAATCTTTTTTCGAAAACCCAGTTTACCGAATTTATTAAATATATATATTCCCGATTAACCGTCGTTAAGTTCGAGATTATTACGCATAATATGGTTTTGAAATATTTTAATTACGTTAAATAAATAAAAGAAATATTATAAGGTTTTAATTAAAACGCGTTAATAAATAAGGATTTATTTAACGAAATTTTTTTATCGTTATTTATTAATAATATATTATTTAATAATATAAATAGCTTAACGAATAATTTATAAATATTTTATTTTTTAATTCGGGAATATAACCTATATATATTACTTTTTAAATAACGTAATTTTAATTAAAACGTCTTAAAGAAAAATTTTTTATCGGTTAATTATAAGGTTAATTAAATTTTTAATACGGATAATATTTCGTAAGGTAATAACTTTTTTAATCCGATTATTAATAATAATTAACCGTTAAACGATATAATTTTTATCGATAAAGAATTCCGAAATTATTACCGTTTTTTTAAAAGAATTTAAATTTATTTATATTTTTTATATATTATACGTTATGGTAACGTTAATTATATTAAACGGTTAATACCGATATTATCGGTTTTTTTTATAAAGTTGGTTAAATTAATTACGGTAAAAAACTGGTTTATTTCGATTAAATATTATATTTTATAATATTAAATCGCGTATTTAAAATTTTAATTTTAATATTAAATTTGGTTTTATAAAAATTTAAGGAAAAAATATGGAAAATATTTAATCGAAAGGGTAAATATTATAACTTATGGTTTGCTGGCGAATTCCGTTAATCGAGAAATAATATATATAACGTTAATATTATTTTTTTCCGAGATTCGTTTTTGATTAAGTACCGTATTTTTTTCCAGCGCGAATTTTATACGCATTATATTTTGTTACGAAATAAGTGCCATATTATTTAAAACTTCCGTACGGAAATCCTTAAACGTTTATATTTTTTATTTCGTAATTTTTAATTTATTAAAAAATATTTATTTCGGATTAAAAAAATGGTTAAAAATTTAAAAATATTTTAGCTGCGAACCGGAAAGTTATAAAAGCTAAATTTATCGATTTTAACGATATCGTACTTATTATTAATAACGAAAATAAGCTTAATTAATTAAATACGATAAAAAACGAAAATTAACTTATAAATAGTTTTAATATAATTATTTACGTAACTTTTAATACGGAATTTGTTAAAAATAATTTAATTTCGGACGATTATAATATTTTATATACGGAAAAAAGTTATAATTTTATAATATAAATTATAAATAATTCGGTAAATAATCCTAATTAAGATTATCCGTTATCTTTTACGTTATCATCGAATAAGCAAAATAAGGATTTATTAAATAAAGACGAACCGTTAATATAATTCTTTATTTTTTTATAATTTTTTTATTTTATTATAATTTATATAAGGATATAATTTTAATATTAATATAATTTATTATTTCGTATAATCTTAATTAAAGTCGTTTAATTCGGAAATTTTATTTATAATAATATTATATAAATTTTTTATATTAAAATAAATTAACGTATTAATAATATTATATTACTTATAATTAAATATATCGCATAATTTTATATTAATTTATATATTTTATATATAATTAACTTATTGATTAACGTTTTTACGTATTTTTTATAATATTTATTTTTATTTTTATGCTTACTTAAACGTTATTATAACTTATATATTAATAACCTTATTTATATTAATAAAACCTAGGATTATTTTCGTTTTAAGCGTTATATCCGGGTTTAAATTTCCTTAAAATTTTTTATTTAAATTATATAATAATACTTTATATTTTAAGACCGCGTATAAATATTTTTCATTACGTTTTTATATATAGTTTATATATTTATTACCCGTATAACTTTATAAATTATAATATCCATAAAATGGCCATATAATATATATCTTTTAATTAGTTAATCTGGTTCATAAAGTTATAAACCTTTTTTTATATTGTTTATAAAATATTTGGTTTATATATTCTTTTTATTAAATTATAAAAGCCGTAATTAATCGATTATCTTTAATTAAATTTATAATTTAATAACTTATAAAGTTTATATAATTTGCCATAACGTAAATCCTGTTTTATTGGACGTTATTTTTTAAAATATTTTAAACGGTAATATTAACATTTAACGTTTATGTAAGTATTAAACTTTACGAAAATAAAAAATTCCATTTATAATATAAACCTTTTACGATATTACCGAATTTAAAAATTATTATTAATCGTAAGATTTACCTAATTAATATATAATCGACTTAATGCCAAAACGTAAGGTACTTATAATTTTCCAATTTTCCTTTATATTAATATAACTTTATGGTATAAACTTGGTATTTAAAATCGGTTACGTATAATATGCGCTTTTTATAAGATACGTTTTAAATTTTAAAACTGTCGAATATTATTTAATTAATACGAAATTATTTTAATTAAAACGAGGTTTTAGGTTATATTATATTACAGATTATTTTAATAATAGTTTTAATTATTTATTAATTTAGGATTTTGTTACCCGTTTTTAAGGCTATTTTTTAATAATATTATTAACGAATTTAATATACTTAATAAAAAGTTTAAAATTTGCCGGGTATATTTAAAATATATTATCGTTAAGATTTTTTAAAAAAGTTTTTAATATATTATTAAAATTATTTATATTTTATAATATTATGAAAAGTATAAAGGGATATTTTATAATAAATATTTTAAATATTAAATAATATAAATATGTTAATTTTACTTATTATAATATAGAAAAATATAAAAAAATATGCGAAATAAAGGTAAGTTATATTAAAGTAAATAATATTAATTATATATTAAGTAATTATAATAATTATATTCGGTATATATTTAATTAAAAAAATTTAATAAATTATTTTAAATAATTTGTAATAAAGGAAAAATTTCGTATAATTTATATACGTTTATTAATTTCTTTCTTATAGGTTATTATTTGGTTATAGAAAAAAATAACGTTAATTTTTAAGTTAATATTTAATAATTTATATAATTTTAAATTTTGTATATATATTAATTTTAATTATATGTATTATTTTCGGATTTTCTTATAACTTATAAATTATTTATACACTTTGTTTATATATTATAAAACGTTATATATTTTTTCTTAATATTATTAATCCTTTCGGAATATTATTTAATATATAGATTTTATCCGTTTATTATATTTTAGATTTTAAATTCCCATTTTCCGTTTTAATTAATTAAAAATATTATCGGTAAATTTATTATATTTTCAAATTTGTTATTTATAAATGTTTTTATGATAATACTTAATATTATATAATTACCATAATAAAATTACCGTTATTTAATAAAACGGAATATAATAACTGCGTTTTAACATAATATAATAACTTAATAAAAAATTAAAATATATATAATAATATAAATGTTACCAGGTTAACGTTTAATACGAATTATATTAATTCCGGCATTATTTTTTTTACTTTCTTTATAATTATATATATTATTTTTTTAAACTTTATATTAATTAATAAATTATTTTATTATATTTTTAAATAAGTATTTAATAAAGTTATAATACTTAAAAGCTTTAATAAAATAAGGTTTATTAATATATATATAAAGGCGTAATTTGCTTACCATTATATAATCCTTAATACATATTTTATTTATAATAATATCGGAATCGTATTTAAATAAATATTTAAAAGGTTTAATTATATATATATAATTTATAAAATATTAAAAAGAAACGTATTTATATATATTAATAATATTTAAAACTAATTTTTATTATTAGAAAATAAAATTATAAAATAATTTATAACATTATTCGTTTTTTTCGTTATATTAAAATATAGTTATAAAATTAACGAATTAAAAATTACGAATTATTAAATAGTAATTTTTTAAAATGGTAAAATAAGCATCCTTTATATTATAAATTTAGTTACCGTATTTTATTTAAAAAACGTATAATTTAAATCGTTAATTATTTTCGACAATTTATAAATAATAATAATTTGCATAATATAAATAATACCAGAAATATAATTATTTTATGGTCCCGATTAGGATTATAAAACCGTAAGACTTGTTACGATATATATTATATAAATATTATTTTTATAATATTAAAGAAAAAAAAATCCGTTTTTAGTCGTAAATTTATAATAAGCAAATTATTATATATAAAAATTAACTTTATAAATATCGTAACATATTCGGTATTAACGTTAAAAATCTTAATAATTATTTATTATATCCAACTTTTCGTTTACTTATATAAGATTCCGACATAAAAAAATTCCGAAATCTACCCGTTATTTTAATTACGCCTAAAAAAAAATAACCTAATATTAAATAACCAAAACCCTATACCTTTATAAGTTTTATACCTTAAAAAAAAGTTTTAAAAGTTATAACCGGAAATACCGGTAAATTTTAACTTAAGATATTTATTAAGGTACTTATTAATAAACGATTTGTTTAAAATCTCGGCGAAATTACTTATTCCGATAAATTTACTATTACCAAAATCTTTATTAAAACCGTAACGAAATGCATAACGGGAACCCGAAAGTATTAATCAGAACCCTAAATTAATTACCATAAAAATATCGTAATTATTAAAATCCTTAGCTTAAAAGATTTAACGTATATAATAAGTTTTAAAAAATAAAAATAAAAGGCCGCCTTTAAAAAATATTATTTGCGGTAACGGAAAAACAAAATTATAAAACGTAAAAGTTCCGGATTTATTATAAAACCGGAATCTTAAACATTTCGAATTAATACCTAAAAAAAAGCGAACGTCGGAATAATTCTACCTCTGGCGAAAAAATAACCCTTTTATTATTAACCAAAAATTATTTATATTATTTATTTACCCGCATAATCGATTCCTTACGCCAGTTAATCGACCCGAATTAAAGTACCTTAAAGGTTAAAAAAATAAAAATATTTCAAAAATTAATACGATAAGCTTAAAAAAAAACCGGAACGTAAAATCTAAAAAATATTAATTCAGTATTTTAAAAAATATAAGTTAAAAAATATAATTTATTAATAATTACGATAAATTATAATTTATAACGCGTTATATTAAAATTTATTAATATCTTTAACTTATAAAGTTTATTATATATCCGTAATAACATATAATTAATCCGGATTAAAAAAAACCAATATTTATAAACCATTTAACAAATTTAAAATTAATAAAACGAATATAATGAGTAAAAAATATATTAATAATATTATTTGTATTATTTAATTATTTTTTTATATAATTAAATTATTTTAATACAAAACAAAATATAATTTTGGATTTTAAAATAACGTTTATATCCTATAAGGATATAAATAAGCTGGCGAAATATACTTATAACGTTTTTTATTTTAACGAACTTAAAAATATACCGTTAAAAGCCGTAAAAAGTTAAAACGTCCGCTTTAATTTTTAATATATCGTAACGCTTATCCCGTAAAAATGTAAGTAAATTAACGAAATATATTTATAACATTTCTTACTTTAGCGAACTTAAAGATATACCGTTAAAAGTTACGAAAAGTTATAACGTCCGCCTTAACTTTTAATATACCTTACCTATTAATAACCGCGACCTTACCTTAAAGCTGAACGTATTTCTTATTATCCATTTCGATTAAAACTAGCCGGATTTCGTTTTTTAATTTTTAGCTTAATATTGCGACTATTATTATTATTAAATAAGCGCCGTTTGCTTTTAATGCGTAATTTTATAACCTTAATAAAGATTATTACTTTAACTTTATTTTCCGATATATTATTTATAACGTTAAGTTACGTATTATCACTTTTTGGTAATGCCGGCGATTCCGGTAATGATATAAAAGCAAACGAATTATGCGAATATAGGTACGATAACGAAAGCGGCTTTAATAAATCGGAAATATTAAAGAATTATAAGCTTTAAGTTAACGTTATAAATAAAGGCGATAAAACGGGCTTTTAATTAAAACGATTTAATATATCGTAAACTATGCGTACGGGTACGGGCGTTGCGATAACCGGGATCGTAACGTTAAGTCGCGAAAGCGTATAAACCGTATACCGGATTGGTATTTAAATTATTAGGATTACCGTCAAATTTTTAACTACCAGTTTAAACCGAACGGCTATATAAGGTATATTTTAATTAAAACCGGGCGTAACTTACGACGGCCTTGTAATTCTTTCCGACGTTTATTAAGCTTATAACGTAATAAAAATTCATATCCTATATAAATCGGTCCAAAATATAAGGATATAATGCAGTTACTTTAAATTAAACGAATTCCGCCGTTTGCGGAAAATTTTCCGTGCGTTTTATAAAATAAAAAGGACGGCTTTTTTGTAAATTAAATATAACGTAAAAAAAAGGCAATCTTTTAAAACTTTTTAATATTATTATTTATCGAATCCGGGAACCGTTTTAATTAAACCGGTTATATTTAAAATTAAGTAAGAACTTTTAATTTCGCTTAATTTATTTAAAAACGTATTAAATAAGGATCGTTTAAATTTAATAAAAATAAACGCCTATTTTGTTCCTTTACCGTTAAACGGAAATAACCGTATAAAAAATAATTCGTTCGTTTATCGTTTATATCATAATTTAATTATTTCTTAAATAACCGCATTTAATAAACCGGTTTTTAATTGTTTTTACGCGGATTTTTTCGGATTTAAAAATTCGGATATATAAATAAAATTAAACGTATATAAATTATAATAAGGTCTAACCGGAATAAGGTTATTATGGTCTTTTTTTAACATAATAATTTCGTCTTTTTTTAAATATATTAAAATTATTTTACGTACGTATTTGCCGTTAAATAATATATGTTAATAAGGCCTTATTTTCGTCTTATTTCGTAAATCAAAATTATTTTATTTAAAAGGTTTACGAATAATACGAATAATATCTTAATTAACCGAAAGATAAGATTAGGATTTAATAATTATCTTGTTTTAATCAGGATCGTTTGCGATAAATTACGTATCGTTTTCCTTATTATCCGAATCCGTTACGTCGATTTTTATTAGGACTTCCGTATTTTTATAAAAGGTACGGTTCTTAACTTATCGGGCCTAAGCTTTTTTTATTATTTTAACTAATTTTGTAATAAACGGCTCGGTTTTATATTTATCGAATACTTAATAAGGTATAAATAATATAACTTATTTATAATTAATTATATTTAGTTGCTTATAATTATAAACTATTTAATTAAATTATTGCTATAAGTTTTTTATCGAAAAGTTTTTCGGTATTTCTTCTTATATTATTTACTTAATATCCGGAATATCCATACTTAATCCAAAAACGACGGTAAATATTACCATACGGATAAAACCATTAGGTTACTTTAATTTATCGTATACGCAAATTTGGTTTCCGTAAGGCATTTCGGAATTATAAAACTTAATAGCTTTTTTATAACGTTCGATAAATACCTCCAGTTTATTATAATTTTAATTAGGTAATTACGGATATCCATAATCTTTACTTTATTATTAACATAAATAATGGTTTTAATAATAATACGTAAATTATTAAATTAAGTTAAAAAAATTTTATTTAATAATTTGGGAATATTAATTAACAGGAAATCCAAATACGCTTAATTTAAACGTTAACCTTTAAATATATAAAAAATAATAATATCGATTTCGGAACGATTAATATTAAAACGCCAGATTTTTATTTTATAACCATATTTAATTAAATTTTTAACTTAATTAAAGCCGTTATATTTCGCGATTTCCTTTTTTATAACGTTATTAACAGTTATTATATACGCAAATTAATATACGTAAGTAAGAAAAATAAAACGTAAGTTACAGATATTAACATATTTAAGCCGGAAATCTTTTTATTCCGATAATAAATATGCTTTATTAATAATAACCAAATTATATTATCGTTCGAAAATAAGATTTAATATGGTAATCTAAAATTAATCGCTTAATAACTATTTAAAACCAAAAATAATATAATTATGTTACCCGGTAGCTATACGTTCGAACATTTTTAAATCGAATTTTTTCGTTTTTGCAAATATTAGGATAAAAGCAGAATATAGTATTATTAATATAAAAACTCGTTATTTTTCGGCCAATTTAATTAAAGGTACGATTTGGATAATAATTAAATCGGTTATTAAAAAAAAGGCTTAAATAATTAAAACTTTTTTAAAACTTATTTTAATAACGAAAAAAATATTAAGCTTTCCGAATATTAAATTATATACCGTATTTACTTGTTTCTTCCGTAAAATACGGCCTTACTTGCTAAGTATAATATTTAACATAAAGCGAATAAACCGATAATATAAAATTTTTATATAATTATCGGCTATATATGGAACGTTAATATATAAATTAATTATGTTTATATTAATAAAAAACCGATAAAGCTATTGCATAAGGATAAACGTATTATTTTAAAATATTAACTTTTTAAAAATTTAAAGTATATATTTTAAACCTTTTAATATATTATTTATATTTAATTAATTAGGACGAAAATATGTTTCGGGATTTATTATAAGTAATTTTAAACTTTATATATTATTATTTTAGTTTATAAGGTTATATTATTATCGTGTTAATCTAAAAGGGGTAAAAAGTTATAATATATGCAAAATAAAATTTTTAATTATTTTTTCGGGCGCATATTATTAATCGCGTCCTGATTAGGACCAAATATATATAAAGAAATAAAGCTTTTAATTTTATATTAACTTTTCGTAATTATAAAATAAATAACGTTAAATTAAAACTATCTTTAAAATATTCGAATTAAAATTTTTTGAAGATTTATATAAGGATATACAGAATAAGGCCAAAAAATCACAACTTCATGTTAGGCCCTATTTTTGAGGTTTTGTTATTTCTGTGGAGCTTTTTCTTAAAGAGGTTTAGTCGATACATCTAACCCTTGCAGCTACTTCTTGATCAAAAGCGCTAGCCACGGCTGCGCCTGCGGCGCAGCCACAACCTCAAAAATCGGGCCTGACCTTGGTGAGGTAACGCGTTACGAGGTTCTGAGGTAAGGCTGTAGGGCTTATTATAAGGCACGTTTTAAGGCGCGTCGTAAGGCGTATTATGGTATTATAGGACTTGTCGGAACAATAATTCGATTTTACGTAATTAAATGATTAAAATAAACATTTTTAAAAATTAAAAATTATACGAAATAAATAAGGTTTTTTAGTTAATAAAAAGGCGATAGTAAAAGAATATTATTAATAACTATTAAAAATAGTTATTACGAACAGGTTAAAAAAAATAACTATATAACGTCGGTAATAAGCTTTAATATAATACGTATATTTATTTTAAAGTGGTTAATACGGTTAGTGATAAAGAATACCGTTAATTAAAATGGATTTATTACGTTATAGTTAAGCTATTTAGATTGGTTGTTACGAGCTGCCAAAAACCATCCGCTGAGATAGTGCATCCGATAAGGTGGCGTAAGACGTTACCCGTAAATCTTTTAAGCCTTATATTATGCTTAAATATTAAAAGTTAACGCTGACTATAAAGAAGTGAATTATCGATCGTATATATAACCGAAACACGTAAAACGTTTTTATCTAGCTTTAGTATATTAAATATATAGCGAGTTTATCTTTAACTTAACGGGTTATAAAACGCGTTAAAATAAGATAAACTTCGAACTATATATAACGATAAATTCTTTTTTAAAAACGCTTATAAATTAAATCTTTAATCATTAAAATACATAACGCGAAAATCCTAATTTAGTTCGCTAATAATGTAAACTTATTCGAGTTATAATCGTTAAATACGATATTATAAAAAGCCATATTTACAACTTTAACTAAGTAAGCTTTTAAATAAGATTTTTAATAACATTTAATATAATAATTATAAATGTTAAAAAATGTAAAATTGTTAAATAGGCCTAATACGAGAATCGGAAATAGGTTATAATTATATAAGCTATTAATTCGCACTATTTAAATTTGTTATCTTTCATTATTTTCGCGAGAACAATTCATTTTAATGTTTAGTATCGAAAATATTTATTATTATAAAAATAAAAGTCTAGTGTAATATTTAATAACTAAATAACGAACATATTAATGCTAAAATACATTTAATATTTTTTATATACATATATAAATACCTATGAAAAATTCGCAACGTTTTCTAGTTCTTAACTACCAGGACAGGTATTATTCGATTAAATTCGAAAGATATTACGTAAATAACCATATTATTATGTTTCATAAATTTACTTAATTTTCTATCAGGTTTATATTTCGACTTATCTTATTTTCCATATAAAAGCGTGTCTATTCACTTTATATTAAAATTTTATCCGGACGTTACTATATTTATAATGTGAAAAAAAAATTGCTGTTAGATCTTATCGAAACGTTTAAGGTTGCTATAACGTCCGATAATTTTAAATCTAGATTCGTAAAAACTGGATTTAGTTTATCCGATTTTAATAATTTTTTTATTTATATCTACGCCGACCATTCCGCCGTGTACTTCCGCCGGCTTTATTCTTACTGTTTTTCTTTAAAAAAAAACCCTTAATTTATGCTTTAAATAACGAAATAACAGCGTTACTTATAAAGAAATATTAAAGTTTATTAGCGTAGCTTAACCACAGAATTCGAAAAATTGGTTTATCTTTTAAATATAAGTTACTTAATATTTTAATATAAAGTTACTATTTTAAAAACGAGTTACTTAAATATATTATATCTTCTTACTTTTTATTAAATTAGAAATTTTAAAATAAAAAGTTTTTTAATCGAAAAAGAAAAGCGTAGTAAAAAGATATAGCTAATAACGGCTAACGAGAGTTATCGTAAAAAGGTTAAAATGAAAAACTAAAAATATTGCGTTTAAAATAAGCCCGAATATAATGCGCGAACTTATAAAAAAGCTATAAATACGTCTAACGAAAAGATTTTCTATTACTTTAAATTGATTCATTATGTTATAATTATTTTATTCAAATTTGTTATCGCAAAGTGCTAAAAGCCATCCGGTGAGCCTGTCCATCCGGTGAACTTGTTCATTCGGTGAGCTTGTCCATCCGGTGAGTTATCTTATCAAGCTCAGGCCTTATTTTTGAGGTTGTGGCTGCGCCTGCGACGCAGTTATAGCTAGGGATCTCTAAAAACCTGTAGCTTCAAGTACCGGCCTACAAAAGACCCATAAATAGACCTACAAATAACAAAACCTCAAAAATAAGGCCTGATAGCAAGTTATGATTTTTTTTGGCTCCGTTTTGCGCCTTGCCATACAAATTTTCGAAAATTTATCTTAAAAGTTCGCAAATATAGCAATAATAAAAACGTATTATAAAATAAAAAATATATATAGTTATATATAGTTTTAAAAGGGCTTTCCAGCCGTATATATAACTTTTTAATCGAAACTGGTGTAGTGGAAATATTAAGAAAATAAATCAAAATTTTCGTTCCATACCGACCTTTTAACCTGAACGTCTTTATAGTTATAACAACGTAATTACCGCATATAATATTTTACCATAGACCTTTTAAAGGTAATTTAATATTAAAAAACTTATAAAGTTATGCTTTTAATCGTAGGAGTTATAATTATTACGTTATAATTAAAAAGGTGTTCCGGTTAATTACGTCCGGGACCTTTTTAAAGTTATAACGTAATAATTATAACTCGTACGGCCGAAAAAAATTATTTATACGGATTTATCTTATATAAAATATACGTAAAAACCCGGTATACGATAATGCAACCGATAGTTATTACGTCGTAACTATAAAAACCTTACAATTATTTATTTCTTAACCTTAAACCTAACCATATTAATTATAATTATTACATAAAAAGTTCGAAAAAATTCTTATATTTATATTAACCTATATTCGGCGTGTATATATATTATTAAACTTACCTGACTTATATTAAATACGTAATATCTTTTAAACTTTTAAAAAATTAAAATTATTCAAATAAATAAAAAGAATTAAATGGAAATTCGACGATTTTAATAAAGATATACAAAACGAAACCCCTGTTCGTACAACTACAACTCCGGCCTCGTTAGCTCGTTACGGGGATTTGGGATTTAATTGGTTAATTTTTAGCGTAATACAGCAATACATTTGAAAAACGAGCCAGAGAGGCATGAGCTAGCTAATGTAACTTATCGAGTCCGTTATACATAAAAGATGTCATAGGTAGTACTTTTGCACTCGAGGCCTATAAAGCCAGTGAGCCGGCGACATTTTAAAGTATTAATTACTAATTAAAAATAAGAAAAGTAATATGTTACTATATGTCAGCAGTCACAGTGATCAAATGCAGGAATCTGGCGTAACTCTCATGCGTTGGTTCTATGTATTCTAGGAAAGGATAAATCTAGTCCGTGGGCAATCGCCCTTACATACATGATTATGTGACAAAGGATCGTCTGAGGACAAAGTGTGTCCCAGGCAGCACTCCTGCAGCCTGGGCCCACAAAGCCAGCTAGCAGGCAACACCTGTACGCACCAATTGCCGACACGCCCTCTTGCGTCAGGTAACCATGGCTGGAAAGTCCAAAAGTTAAATTTAGTCTGTACGGGGATTAAACCGTAATCTTTATTTTCAACTTATTTTCTTAAGTCCCAAGTTCCGTATAAACCGCTTAAAGTTTACCTTATTAAATGGTTTTGTAAGATTATCGGCAAGGTTATTTTTGCTTTTTACGTATTGGAAGCTAATATTTCTTACATGGACTTCCTAACGGATATAATAATACTTAACTTTAATATAACGCTTTTTTTTCGATATCTACGTCTTTTTTACTTACTTCAAAACCTTTATATTATTTTCTAGGATAAAAATAGGACCTTTAAGTATAAGCTTTAATTCTGTTAAGAAATTCCTAATCCTTATTACCTCCGTTATAGTTATTTTTACTTTTACGTATTTTGCTTCCGTAATGCATTTCGTAATAACGCCTTATAACTTTAAGATCCAAAATACGGACGTTTTAGTCATAAAAAATATACATCCAGTTATAAACTTTATTAACTTATTATTATCCGCAAAGCTTATATTTATTATTCCGAATAACCTTAGGTCGTTATGTTTTTAATACGGGTAATCTTATTTTAGCTTTCGGTACCGAAAAAATAGGTTTATTATATTATTTAAATAACGTAATAATTTTTTGATATATTCCTAATATCTAGGTAACGAATTATTTATAAACCTAGCCTAAATTAACGTTATAAACGTTATATCCGGTTTATTAATATAACTGGAAAAATTAAATTTCCTTATTAAATTTGCATATTCGAATATATTTTCTTTATTAATCTTACCGTCGTATCTTATAACGTACTTTAAGTAATTTTTAATAAATAACGTAAATTCCTTTCGTATTTTGTTTAACCTAACTAATTTTAATAACTTTTCGATATATTATTATTAATTTAATTTAACGTCGTTAATCGACAAAAAACAGATAATTCGTACGTTTAAGTATTAATCCGCATCTTTTAAGTCCTTAATAAAAACGTTTTTAACAATTTCCTTAATAACGTTTTTAAGGTATTATTTATCGGCTCCAAAAAGCAGGAAATTATTAACGTATAAAACGATAACATTTTTAATTTTAAGGTTAAAATAAATCGCATTATCCGAAACTAACGGGTAAAAGCTTAACTTCGCAAATATTTCTTTAACTTTTTCCTGCCAAACAGCTCCAGCCTGCTTTAGGCCGTATAAAGGATTTATTAGCTTAATAATCTTCTTAAGGAAAAACTGGTATTTCTGTTTATCTTCCGGATATATATCGAAATATTCTTTTAATATAAAAAACTGCTTTATATAAATATTTTCCTTTAGATTTTTATTTAAATACGTAACGATAAAGTCGATCTGGAAAATATGCCAGCCTAAATAAGTAATTAAAATTATTAAAATCTTTTAATGCATAACTTTTGCGGTATTTATTACGGTTTTATTATAATTTATTCCTTTTCGTTATATAAAACCTTTTGCGTAAATATAAGCCTTAAATTTATTTAGTTTTCCTATAAACGTATATTTTTTCTTTAATACTTATTTAATATTAATAAGGTATCCGCGGGTACGGCCTTTATCGAAAGGTATAAAATTAAAAACTTTACGTAAAAGGTTTTCCTTAATTTCCGTAAAAATTACTTTAAATTATATCTTTCGTTTTAAGCCTTTTATAACTTCCTTTAAGGACAGGCCGTTATCCGTTATTATAAATAACTTATAAGTAATAAATAATTTACTTAAATTAATATTTTTCAAGTTTTTAAATATACCATTATATTTATCCTTTAATATATTAATTATTTATTAATATTCGTAAGCGTTTCGGATAGCCCGTTCGGCGTTTCCGAAATTACCAAAAAAGTTTTCGTCGTTATTCGACGGGTTAAAATAAAAAATATATAGGCCGTAATTATTACCCTTTTAGGTTAAAGCTAGCTTTAGTTTACGTATCAATTTTAAGCCTTTATTTGAAACCTTTAGGGTATATAGCTTGGAAACCGTCTTTTTCGGACGCCCTTTTTTACGTTTAACTTTTTTGGTTTCTTTATCCGTATTATTTTTTAAAACGACGTTATGGTTTTTATTTTTTACTTTAACGCCTTATTTCTAACGGTATTTTAAACGTTTCTGCATTAATTATAAAAATAATCGGATAATATCCTTAAAGTTTAAAGGTTACCTTAATTTTTTTAAGTTTTTATAAATTATAACGTACGACGTAATAAGTATTTTGCCGCCTTTTAATAACCATACTTTATAATTATAAATCCTTTTATAATTTAGCAATATTCTTTTAACTTTTCGGGCCTTTAATTTTTTTAACCTGATCTTATGGTTCCTATCGATCAAAACCGTATATTTGCTGCTAAAAATACGAAGGTAACTATTATTAAATTTATATAACTATTCTTTAAAATCGAATACTTTTTTAAAGCATTTAATTAACGTTATATTATTTACCGTAAACTATCTAGTCCTATTAATCGTATACGTTATAACCTTCATAACGAAATCCTAAAAGCATATAAGGATTTTTATCTACATAAAGGTTATACGCGTTTCGTTTTGCAAAAATTAAATACCTTTTTCCGTAATTTCGTTTTAATACTGGTTATGTAAGCTGGAAATTACCAATTCGATACTTTTTATAATATAAAATTTTTTAATAATTATTATGCCGAATTCCCTGTTATTATTTAAACGTAATATTTATATTCTTTTATTTCGGCTTTTTATATCGGGGGAAATCGTTTTTAAACGTTTGGTTATTCGTATAATATATGCATATAAGCTTTATTAGGCCTTGTTTTTAATTTTAAATAAATAATATTTTTTATAACGCAAAAAGTTGTTTATAATAAGGCCGTAATAAGCCTTGTTTTTAATGTTAATAAACTTAACAAACCTTATATTATACCAAATAATCTTTTTTACGTATAACTTTTATTTTTAAGGGTTTATAAATAGTATCTTTTATATTTTACCTTTGTTATACGTTATATAAAGAAATAATTCCATATTTCCAAGGTTTATATCGATCCCCGTAAACCTTTTAATAGTTCAAATTAATCGTTTAATATTAAGGTAATAAAGGCGGCAATACCAAAAAATAATTTTTTTAATAATTTCGTCCGTTATAAAAACCTTTTTATTTTTAAAAGCGCTTATAAGTATTCGCTTTAAGTTATCGCCGTCTTCCTTATTAAATGCCTCCCTTAATTCGTAACCTTATTACCAATTTTTGTCGTTCGTAAACTTCGGGGCCTTAATAATAGGCTCCGGCTTTCCATAAAGCTATAAAAAAAAGCCTTTCTGAGGTACGTTAATTGTTATTAATTAAGACTTATCAAGGTTTATTAAGGTATTTTTATTTAAGTAACTTCCCTTTTTATAATATATTTCTTCAAAAAACACCTTTAAAGGAAAGCTATTAATATGTAACATATACTTTATTAAGGTTTCGTTATTCTTTTTTCGGGAACTTTTCAGGGCTTATTTCACTATCCTAACGAAAGTAGCTAATATTAGCTTACCACCTGTTATAATATAAATTCCCTTAAACTTAATATTTAAAATAATATTCTTTTCAAAATTCTTAATGTTATTCGTAATATTAACGTTTATTTTTAAATCTTAAAGCAACTTATTTTTATCGTTAATTATAAATAAATGGATATAAAGAAATATAACGCTTTTTATAACGATTGCTTTAAGGGTTTTAATTATTAAAGCTTTAACGTATTCGATTGCTATAACTTTAACGCACTTAATTGCTATAGCTACCTCTCCGACAATTGCTTTAAGGCATTTAACCATTAAAGACTTTGTAATTAATTTTTATAATATCTTATTATATTATTGTATTAGGTTTTAAAGCTGCTAATTATCGGCTTAGGCGTTAAATATTCCTTTATTAAAGCGATATATGTCCCTTAGGCCTTTAGGGATAAATTGTTTTTCGCCTTAATTACCTTTTTAGGTATTGTAAAAACTGCTGTTTCGATTATTATTATTATTGTTGCTTCCTTAATATTAACCCTTTTTACCTTTTTTTCCTTTACCGTTTTTTTCCTTTTAAGGCTTAAGGCAATTTTTGGCTAAATGTTTATACTTATCGCAATTAAAGCAAAAAGGATTTCCGTTTTTGTTTTATGTGGGTTTATTATTTTTATTATTATTATTACCTTTACCCTTACCTTTTTAGGCGTTATAAAACTTCCCGTTTTTCTTTTTATTACCAAAACGGTTATAAAATTCGTTATTAAAGTTATTAATTAATTATTGGAAGGAATAATCCGTTTAGCGTAATATTAATTATATCGTTTTATACCAGCTGCTAGCGTAGTCCTTTATAGTAATAAGGAACATGGTAATATGTTCTTTAATCCCGAACTTTATGCTATAACCTTTAACTTCCCGAAAAAACTTTTAAAACTTGGTAATAAACTATATTAGGTTTTTATTATCGTATATAATCTTATTTAATTCCTTTTAAAAAAACCTTTACCTAATTTTGCCTATTACGGCATAAATTTTCTGGAAGATTTTTAACATTTTCGTTCCCTTTTTAATATTTGTAATTAACTTAAAAGGCGTTTTTTTATAAATCTTGGTAATAATTTTAACGAAACGTAGTTAATTTAATTACTTTAGCTTTATGTTTTCTTTATAATTAATCTCCTTAAGTGCAAAACTTAACGCGTTACTTTAAAGCTTTTAATTAGCTTAACCGAGTAAATAATTCTTTTTATCTAACGTAAAATTAAAACGTTTTTAGCAAAGCTTGCTATTTCCATTACTGGACTTTTTTTTTTTTAGGCGTATACCTACCCCGTTAAAACTATTTAAGCTGCTAAAAAAACCGGATAAATTATTAGGAAAGTTATTACGTTCTTTATTACGTTTCTTTAAGGGAACTTAAAATAAGTTTAAAGATAAAAATAAAAACGAAAAACTATTTAAATTATTAAGGTCGTTACGTACTATATTTTTTTTTTTAAATAACTTTACTTTCTTACTTTTCGCTTTTTTAAAGGGGTTAGGTTTTTTAATAAACCATTTTTTAAGCTTTATTTCGCCTTTTTTTAAGGGGTTAATTTTTTTTACGTCATTTTTTTCCATTATAACGAGAATTTCCTTTAAGCCATTTGCCCGTATTTCGGGTTAAACGCTTTGCAACGCCTTAGGCGCTTTTATTTATATACTCGCATTCCGTAACTTTATTAGTTAAAACCCGTCCAGGAATTATATTATTATTTTATTTAATTATATTATCGACTTTTTAGTTTTTCGATTTTAGAATTTTAACTTTTTAACCTTTTTTTTAACCTGTAAGTATTTATCTTTCCGTATTTTAACGCTTCGTTTAATATTACTTAAGTTACTGCCTAAGGATATATAAAGTTTATTTAAATTTAATTTAGGATGTTATCTTTAAATAGGTAAGGTTTTTAGCTTATCTGCTTTTAGCTGCTATTATTAAGGTAATAAATTATTTTCCATTAAAAATAATTCTTATTTTTCTTCCTGCTTTCCTTTATTATAATATTTTTCGGATAAAGGTACGCGCTTAAGGGAAAGGAAAAAGTTATTATTTTACTTTTAACCCTTTATAAAAACAAAACCTTTATCGGATAGGTTATTAACCATTAACTTAATAAAGAACCCTTTTAAGGTACGGCGTTAACTTAATATCGTTAACTGCTACTTAACTTTTTTCTTAAATCGTTAATTAAACGGCTCTTTCTTAAACTTCTTACTTTTTCTAATAATAACTTAACTATTGCCGCTACCAGACTGCAATTAACCACTTCGTATAACGTACTAGGTTATTAATAACCAAAAGATACTACCATATCAGCAGTCACAGTGATCAAATACAGGAATCTGGCGTAACTCTCATGCGTTAATTCTATGTATTCTAGGAAAGGACAAATCTAGTCCGTGGGCAATCGCCCTTACATACATGATTATGTGACAAAGGATCGTCTGAGGACAAAGTGTATCCCAGGCAGCACTCCTGCAGCCTGGGCCCACAAAGCCAGCCAGCAGGCAACACCTGTACGCACCAATTGCCGACACTATATGGTAATATAATGTAGGGTTTTACGTGACAGGGATTATATTTGTCATTATCTGCGCAGAGTAAGTCGGCACCGTATCAGCTAGTGGCTGGGGATTTGCACTTACTGCCGCTTGCCTGGGTGACACGAACAAGGCCGTAGCATCAGCTAAAACCACGGGAGTTTCTCCTTTGCCCACAAGAGTCTCTATACGGCCCTCCACCCAAGCCTTTCGCCCTTCGACCTTCGTAGTAGTGGCTTTTAATACCACGTAGGATCCCGCAGGGGTCGGATTGCGGTATTGGATGCTTAACTTGGCCGTCATGCCCACGTTATGCGGCAACGCCGCAAAACAGCACCTTGCCAGACCTTCGTCGAGTAATGTGGCCAACAGCCCGCCGTGGACAATGCCTGGATGCCCGCAAAGTTCGTTTCCCAGATACGATATAGATACAAGAGACTTGCCTGTCTCCTCCGTGAATACGACAGGCGGCACCGTCACCTTCCCCGACCCCATCAATGTCCCGCCAATTAGGTTGTGCTTTCGGAACGAGGGCGGAATTTTCAAGTGCGGCCTCGACTCGGCATAGCCAGACCTGGAACGCATCTCAATCGTAAGGGGGTGCTGACGGATGAAATCATCTATCTCACGTTCATCTTCATACTGCGGAGCGAACATTCCAAGTGTCTGCTCGTTTGTAGGCGGGCTTAGGATACCGTTGAGGGCGGGCACAGCGGGCGCTGCGGCCATTGCGAACCCTATCGAGACAAATATGGCAGCAGTGACGACGGCTTTGGCAGTGTGACGAAGCAGAGATGGCTGGTACATCAGATGTTCACGTGGGCCTGGATATGGAGTTAGCTAGGTACCGGACATGACCGGGACCGGCTTTCCAGCAAGTAGTAACCGGTTGGAGACGAACCGGACGCCGAAGCATACGACCGACTAAAGCGGACGGGACGGGACACAAAATGACGAATAAGAAGGCATGGTCGACCGGGGGAGGCGATTAGACGTGCAACCCCCCTCCTCAGCGGCTGCCGGGCGAGCCCGATACGGCTGAGGACAGACATGACTTTTGCCCTGAACGGAGGCAGAGGGAGTCTTCAAATGACAGCGACGATGCTCTCGTTACAAGCTAAGGCTCAAGGCAGGAACAGGGAACGATATACGTTGTACATCTGCAATTAACGTAGATTAGCATAACCCGTACGTTATCAAGATCAAGGGCTCTATTTTTAAGGTTGTGAAAGCCCCTGCGACGTAGTTGTGGCTTACCTCAGCTAGCTCAGGCCTCGCTGGCTCGTTTCTATGTACTGTTATATCACGCTAAAAATTAACCAATTAAATCCCAAATCCCCGTAACGAGCCAGCGAGGCCTGAGTTGGAGTTGTGCGAAAAAAGGGTCCGTTCTGGGCGCTCCCACCAAAATTATTAACTTTCTTTCCATTTCTTTTTAAAATATAAAGATTTAAATAAAAAGAAATAATTACGTAACCAAATTAAAGCCGATAAGTATAAAACTGTATATATGCGTCGAATATAAGCTAATATACGTACAGGGATTTTTTTAATTTTTTTCGGTGGCAATTATAGCCAATATGGCTAGGTTTAAGTCTGGGAAATGGGCGACCGCAACGCCCTCATGGTTACGACGTAACAACTACCGGTCGCATCATCGTGCACCAGGTTTCCTAAATATATTTTATATAGGAAAAGCCCGTATATCAATTTTTTTCGGCCGTACGGGTTATGTCAGATAAGTAGCGTAATAAGTGCGCACTTATCAATACAGTCTTTTGGTGCAGTGGCTACGCAACAGGTTATGGTTGTTACGTCGCAACCTTAAGAAGGTTCCGGACTTGATTAACCGAAACGCCCTTATGGCTGTAACGCAACAACCATAACCCGTACGGACAAAAAAATAGCTGGACGGGCTTTTCCCATATTGAATTACCCTTAGAAGGCCTATGGCAAAATGTTGCGACCCGTGGTTGTTACGTCGCAGCTATGAAAAAGGTCCGGATTTGATCAACCGGAACGCCCTTATGGTTATAACGCAACAACCATAACCCGTACGGACAAAAGAATAGTTGTACGGGCTTCTCCCATACTGAATTACCCTTGGAAGGCCCATGGCAAAATGTTGCGACCGGTGGTTACGTCGCAGCCATGAGAAAGGTCCGGACTTGATCAACCGGAACGCCCTTATAGCTATAGCGCAACAACCACAACCCGTACGGACAAAAGAATGGCTGTACGGGCTTCTCCCATACTAAATAACCCTTAGAAGGTCCATGACGAAATGTTGTACGCGGTAATTAGGTTGTTATAGCCATAAAGGCGTTCCAGATTAAAAACTTACCCAGAACGGAGTTTTTAGCCATTTTTTCGAGCGCGTTTTATTAATCGCGACTTAATTAGGACCAAATGTATATAAGAAAAAAAAGATTTTAATTCTGTATTAACTTTTTGTAATTACAAAATAAGTAATATTAAATTAAAGTTATCTATAAAAAATTCGAATAAAAAATTTTTGAAAATTTATATGGGACTACTCAGAACGGAGCCAAAAAATCACAACTTGCTATCAGGCCCTATTTTTAAGGTTTATGTTTTTTGTGGGTTTTATATAGGTCTTTTATGGGTCGGTACTTAAAGCTACAGGTTTTAAAGAGCACTAGCTACAACTGCGCCGCAGGCGCAGCCACAACCTCAAAAATAAGGCCTGATCTCGATGAGGTAAGTTGTGGCTAGGGCTTTTCAAAACCCTGTAGCGCTAAGTATCGACCTACAAAAGACCTATAAAAGGCTATAAAAACACAAACCTTAAAAATACGGCCTAATAACAAGTTACAAAATTTAAACTGCATTTTTTATACTGTTATGAAAATTTCGAACCTTATTTTAAAAATTCGTTTATAAATTATTAATATAAGATTAATATAACTGAAAGCCTTATTTTCCAGGCTTATTATAAATCATTAATAAAAAGTTCTTTGTAACTAATAATAAATATATTTATAAATAACTTAAAAGAGTTATTAAAAATGTATATTACTTTTAAATTTAAAGCGTAAAAGTAAAGTTTTTTTTAATAACAAGAATACATTTATAGTAATATAATTACTAGTTGTAATACTGAGTTTTAAGTTTTACGAAAGTAGTTTAATATAATAAAATTTAATTAATTAAAATTTAATTTAACGTTTTATATTACTGAACGGACCATATTACCGTACTAGATACTTTTTTAACATCTCGCAATATTAAAACTAAAAAAGTTAATAATAATGTATTAAATGTTTTAAAGAAAATATCGTTTTATTAAACGTTTTTATAACTTTATTACAAGTGCTCGTATTATATTCGAGCTTGCTGTTACGACCTGGTCACCCGTAAGAGCTCTTTTATATACAGCTATACGCACTAGAATGATTGCTATAATTGCGATCATCCCACCGATCTTTTGCCCTAGTGGCGCAGCGGTATTGGTGCACCCGTTACACTTGCCATAAACGCTATATTTCGGTTCGTTCGTTTTAATCTTTTTACCACGATTACTTTTAGCTCTTATTGGCTGAAATTCTTTACCTTCTTATTCTTTTTCCCCAGAAAAAGAATAAAGCGTACCCTTTTTATATAATAAATGTCCTACCTTTTTAAAAACGCTTTATTTTTAATTTTCCGACTTTTAATTAAGATATAATTCGTTTTATATAATTAGATATTTTCTTTCTTAAAAAATAGCTTTATATAAAAGTAATAAAAAAGTTTATATTTATAAATTAGCCGATTTAACTATATTTATCGGCGATAACTTAATAGAATTTAAATTTTATATAAGTAATCTTCCTATTTTAATATTTCACTAATCTTTTAAGGGTTTTTATAAGTGAGAAAATAAAGCTAGTAAAGTAAGCGAGATAACGGCCAATGTAAGTATAAAGAAATTTGTAATTCGAAAAGGACGTTCTTGAGATCAAATAAGTCTAGTTTTCGCGAATCCGGATTCAAAATTATCGGACATTATAACAATTTTAAACGTTACTATAAAACCAATTAAAAAATTCTTTTATAATATAACCGTAATAACGTGGCATTAGATTTTAAAAATAAAACGTATAAGTGCGGTTTAAGATGAAAAAATAAAATAGGTAAAGGAATTAAAGTGTTAAAAGATTACATAGATATACATATACATACATATATATATATATATATAAGATAATAATATAATTATTAGCGTAATATTTTTCGGATTTTATCAAATAGGAGCTTTCATAACCAGTAAAAGAAAAAATCGAGTTGAATTTTTTAGGACATGTTCGAATATAATTATTAAATTATTAACTTTATTTCTATCGTAATTTATTTATTTTTTACTTATTTTAATTCTATGTTTAACTTTTAACGTATTAATTAACAATATTTTCGATTAAAATTAAAGAAGATATCTCTCGTTATAAATTAAATAATGTTAAATTCTACGAATTAATGCTTTATATAATTATAATTTATTTTCGATTTATTTATTAAAGTTATTTAAATTTTACATATAACGTACCACACGGGCGAGCTATACACACGGGCGAGCTATACACACGGGCGAGCTATACACACGGGCGAGCTGTACACTTTTTTGACATTCCATAACAACAAATCCAAATAAAATAACCATAACGCGATAAATTAATTCAAACTAATCGGATTTTCCGTCGCTAGACGTATTTATAACTTCTTTACAAGTACGCGCATTATATCCGGGCTTACCGCAAACGCCATATTTCCGTTCCTTCGTTTTAACCTTTTTGCGACGATTACCTTCAGCCGCTGTTAGCTGCAATTTTTTACCACCCCTTTTTTTTTCGGCCAAAAAAGTTTATCTCTCTTATATAATAAATATTCCTCCTTTTTAAAAACGTTTATTTTTGGTTTTTCGGCGTTTATTAAAAAGATGGTTAATTTTGCGTAATTAAGCGGTTTTTTCCCGAAAAAAAGTTATTTCGTATAAAAATAATAGGTTACTTTTTGTTAAAAAATTAACCGATTTCACCATTTTTGTCGGCGAGCTACCCTAATAATTTCTGATCTTTTTTTGCAAATAACATCCTTACTTTGTTATTTTACGGATATTTTTAAGGGTCTTTACAGAAAAAGAAAGAATGGAACCGGCGGAAGTAAGCGGCGAAACCGTCGGTATAGGTATAACCGGAAAAACGTCCAATTCGGAAAAAACGTTATTAAGATTAAATAAAACAAATCCAGCTTTTACAAATCCGGATTTAATATTATCGGACGTTATAACAATTTTAAACGCGTCGTAAAAACCGGCGAGGAAATTTTCTTTCGTAATATAAGTATAATAACGTTACATTAAACTTTCGATATAAAACGAATAAACGCGTTTTAAAACGGAAAAACAAGATAGGTTAAAAGGTTAAAGCCGATAGGAAAAATGCGCAGATATGTAAAAAGTAATAATATCGTTATTCGCGTAATATTTTTCGAATTCGATTAAATGGTAACTTTCGTAACCGTTAAAAATAAAAAAACGTTTAATTCTTTTCGTACGCGTCCGAATATATTTATTAAAATATTAGATTTATTCCAAACTTAATTCGTTAATTATTTAACTATTAAAATTAATATTAACTTTTTAATAGGTTAATAATAAGTTATCGTAATATTAAGAAATAAAATAGGTTTTCTTTATTAAAATAATAAATAACGATATAACTTAACCTTACGAACTAATAGCTTATATAATTATAACCTATTTTCGATTATCTTATTACGCTTATTTAAGTTTTTTACGTTTTTCGGCGTTTATAATTATTATGTCGTATGTTATTAAAAGCTTTATTAAAAAGCCCGTTTCGTCGAAATTATAAATATCTTTTTTTGTAATGCCATATTTTACGATTATAATTTAAACCAGCTTAAATTACTTACAAAATACCTTTAGATCTTCGCATAATATTTTTTGATAATCGATTTTTCGATTTAAATGCATTTTAAGTTTTTTTTGTCATCGTATAAAAGTTAACGCCTAATTAATCCCGACGCGTTTTACGGCGCGCTAATTAAACAGCAAATTCGCTATATCTTTAACATATTAAAGCCGGATAAGAAACGTTCGCGTATTTAGGTTAAGAATTTTTTCGATAATTAATTTCTTTTCGGTTAACGTTAATTTTCGCGAATTAGGAATAATATCGGCTTGGGCGGGTTTGCCGTTAATTCGCGTTCTTAAGGTAATAAATGGAACGTTATAAATAAAACTAAGCTTTTTATAACTAAGTTTCGGATTTTGCTTTTTAGCCTGAACGGCTAGGTTTATTTTCGCTTCTTTTATAAGTCGTTCCATATTATGGTTATTAAGAAATAAGTAATTAAAGTTGAATAGTTAAAATGGTGAAAAAAGTGTACAGCTCGCCCGTGTGTACAGCTCGCCCGTGTGGTACGTTATATAATATTTATCAATATAATATTATATCTTATTAAGAGCTCTTTAAAAAGCCAGTTTTATCGAAGTTATATAAATCTTTTTTTGCTATACTATGTTTCGTAATTATAATTAGATAAAGTTCGAACTATGTACGAAATATTTCTAGATTTTCGCCTATTGTCTTTTACTAATTAATTTTCGATTTAAATACGTTTTTAAGTTTTTTATTTTCATTTAATCAATTTTAGCGCCTAATTAACCTTAACCCGTTTCGTAACTCGTTAGATAAGTAATAAATTAGCTTTATCTTTAACGTATTAAAGCCAGATAAAAAACGTTCGTATATGTAAGATAAGGGATAGCTGTAAGCTAGAGTGAGGTGGTCGCTAACCAGTCGCAGAGTGAATTCTAAGAAGTAAGTGTATTAGGTTATTTTTATCTGACGTCTTCGTTTAGTTGCCAGATAATTATTTATATTAATGGGTAGATCGGTAATTAATTGGTTATTAGTCGCAGACCCTTAAAAGCTGTATCCTTATAATTACCCCCTTCTTTTTAACTGTTAGTTTGTAACAGCGTTATTATTAAAGTGCTTTAATCGTAACTTGGGTTACGTAGGCTTGTCGACTGGCTTCCGTAGGTTTGCGTATAGGTTATGTTATAATGGCGGTTACCGTAGTTATTAGCGCGTACCTTGTTAAGTAATTAATTATGTTCCGCTTAGTTTTTAACTTTAGTTCGTTTTCGATCTTACCTTGTTTTTTATTTTCCTTAAACTGCGCCCGTATTTCCATTTCTTTTTCGTACGTACTCCGTCTGATCTTTATTTTGCCTTTCTTTTCGTATTATTTCCTTTATTTACCCTGCGTATATTTTTTATCCCGTTTCCGTTTATCATAGCTTTTACTTGCGAGGTATTTTACGAACGTTAGTATTTCGATATTAATAATAAGTGGGACTTTTTTAACAGTTAGTTCTTGATGATAACAGCAATCCGGACCCTATTCGTACGACGGGCGGTAATAAGCCGTGCTATATTTGCGTAACGTAATGCCATTTCGATTATCGTATTATTTGCGTCTAGGCTTCGGGCGCCTTAAATTATGTCGTGGTTAGTTATTACTATAAGATTTTTCGTACGGTAAGTGCTTATTTTTAGTATTGTTAATATCGCCGTTTAATTTCCGTCTAGATTTCGATTATTTTTAAGGATACGGCTTAATCGGTTGCTTAGTTCGTTTTCGTAAATTAGAAGTTGATTGGTTAACTTAAGAAGTATCGTGCCGAAGGTACTTAGCATAAGCGTACCGACGTATTTGCGATTGGTTGCCGTTTCGATACTTTTCGAAAGGTTGAATTTGTTTTTAAGGCGGTTATTTCGGAAAAGTATCGTATTTTCGTTTTATCGAAAACGATTTTCGATGGTTTATCGTAATTACCAAGGTGCAGTTTTAACGCCGTTTTATGGGTTTGCAAACTTAAGTTTTTTTCGTATATATTTCGTTTTTATTATTATTTTACGGTTAACCTCCGATTAGACGTAAGTATAGAGTACTTTTATGATTTAGAAGATTTTTTAAAGCATGTTACGTTATTACGTTTTTTTTACGAGCAGGTTCCGCCTCTTTTCCGACGTTTCGATAAGGCCTTAACCTTTTTAGAATAATATGATTAAAGTACGCCTTTATCGGAAAGGCCGATATTAAGTCTAGATATTTTAAGCGTTTTAAGGATGGTGTTCTTTTTTCGACCTTCTTCCGACTGCATAACGATTATCTAGGTTCAGCTTTTAAAAAGGAATAGCACGTTCCCGAGTTCCTTTCGGGTTTTACGCCTAATAAAATTAATAAACGCGTTTACGTTTTGTCGTTGTATGTTTTCCGGTTACTTTCCGATGCTTTTGCGTTAATTTCCATAGTACGCTTAGCAAAAAGGGCTAATTAACGTAAGGTTTAATAGTTAAGCGCGAAATCTTGTTTTTAAAATAAATGTTTAATTTTTTTTACGTTACGTATTAATCTTCGTTCGCCTTCCATTTTGTTGGCAAAGGAATTATAGTTTGGCTTTATACTTTAGTATATTACATATAGTTAATAGTATTTAGTCGGTCTTTTTCCAATCGGTATATATTAGTTTGTTATTTGCTAAAATGTTAAAAATAATTATGTAATTAATGCCGAATTTAATTGTTTTAAATTTGCTTAAAGTTATCTTTAATTATTATGTAACATATTCTCGATCGGACTGTTATAGCTTTGTTGTTTTTGAATTATTTTAGTTTTTTATATACGTATTTAACTTTTTTTTCGTAACGTTATAATATTTTAAGCGCGTATTTAAAAAGCTTTTAGGATTTCTACGTGTTATATTCGACGGGCTAGCTTTTTTATTTGATAAGGTATTTACGTTACCCCCGGTTATTACGGTAACGGACCATATCCTTTATTACCTATTTTTTAAATTTTTTTTATCAGGTTTGATAACGCTATTTAAGCGTCGCCTGGTTTTCGATTATGCTACGGTTTTAATAAGGATACCGGAAATATATTATGTATCCATTAATATTTAGTGAAAAGAATTATTTTATATATTTAAAAACTTCATGGCTTTTTAATCGTAGTCTCGATATAAGTAAGTATAATCTTTTTTTTTTAAACTTAAAGTTTTTAATTAATAAATTTACTTATTACCCTGGTTTAAATTCTATAGGCGTATGGCGTTAATTATAATACTTCTTTTAGGTTGTTATTACTTTTTCTTAATATTCGTATATTATTTAACGGATAGCCGCCATCTTTTTAAGCCGCTTTTTTATTTTTTAAACTTATTCTTTAAATCTTTACGGAAAGTATTTTATTATCCTAACGTAATATCTATATAAAACCTCGAATAAGAAACGGCCGGTAATCGCGTTTTGCGCGTTATTATAGACGAATTCCGCATTTCGTAATAATTTTGTTTAATTATTTTAATATTTAATACGTACGTTTTATCTACCTATTAGTTTATAAGTAATATATGGTCGATGTCCGCCGTTTAATCTTTCGTTCTTTATAAAATTTACCTAAAACTGGCTTATTAATAATTTATCCTTATCGTTAATAATCCCGACCGGCGTCTTAAATTTCCATTTTATTTTATCGTAAACTAATCGGGTTAACTTAATTACTATTAAAGTTTTAATTATAAAAAGAAATAAGGAAAGTTTGTAAAACCATCGATAATTATTAAGATCGCGTTATATTCCAGCTTATTTAGGTTTAAGCTTTTAAAAAGTTTTATAATAAAATTTAACGTAATTCTTTTAAAAAAGGTACTAAAATAATAACAAGGTTTATAATTATTTATATAACTTATAACACGGCTTTATTATTCTTAAATAGTTCGGATATTACTTAAATGTACTTTCGGATAACGTTTGTTATATTTTTTTAATAAAACGTTTCAGTTAATAGTTCTAAAATACGGATATATTTTATGTAACCCCTTTTAAGATTATTATAATGGTAGTTAATTAGCTATTTTCCTAAAGCGTCTCACGACGGAATTAAGAATTTATTCCGATAATATAGGACCTTATTTAAGTTTAGAAAATAACCTTTTTTTATTCCAGCTTAATATCCGGCCATTTTTATTAACTTTATGATATTTAAGTTCTTAATTTGCAAGTTTCGAACTTAATCGTAAAATTATTGGGAAGCTTTTAGCTAAAACGCCGTTTCGTTTTTAGTTAACTTTTTCGCTAAAGAACGTAAAACGCATTAATTATAAATAATAACTTTAATATTAAGTTCACCCTTTTTAAACTCTTCGGAATTCGATCGTAATACGGTTATAACTTCCGGTTATTATCGTTTAGCCGTTAATCTTGTTATTATTGCTATTTGCGCTTACGTTATTATGCGTAAGTAGTAGGTTTAGTAAATATATAATTTCCTACTTTCCCCTTCCTTTTAAAATTCTTTTATAATCGTATAACGAAAGTTTTCCGCCTTTTTTGCGCGGATGGTAATTATTTAAGCTTTCGCTATTCGGAATATACCTGGAAATTCTGCGGCAAGTAAATTTTAAGCCGTTTTTAAGCCGTTTTTTACTTTTTTGTTATTTTTTAAGTTGCGCTATATATCTGGAACGGTTTTCCGTATGCTTTCCGGTATATCGTTTATAAGCTTAAACTTTTTAAATAACGTAAGGATTACGTTTCCATATTTAATTTTTTCCGACATATAATTTAAGCGTTTAAAAAATCTATCCGCCGGGTTAACGGTACCTGGTTAGTACTAGATCTTAAAATCAAATTATATAAGGCGATAAACTTATCGCGTTAACCTTTTTCTTAGGTTACGCGTTAATATCTTTACGATGCCTTTTAATTCTATATAACTAATAAGTATTTAAAATTCCTTTTTCGTTTTTTCGAAGTATTAACGTTAATACTTTAAGCTTTTTATAAATACTAATAACTTTTATTATTTTACGGCTTATCGTTTTTAAAATAAGTTTAAATTCCGTAATTAATAAGTAATTAAATGTTAAAATTTTTTATGTATTTATAAAAGTATCCCCGATATAAGTTTTATTAAAACGTTTATTTCGATTTTGATATTTTTAAAGCTATCCTAGTATCGGAATATAATTGCTAACTAAAAGGCGTCCTTTAAGGTTCGGAATACCTTTTTAACTTTTTAGGGTTAATAAAATTTTACTTTTTTATTTTTAGTTCGCATATTTTTTAAGAACCTCGTAATAAGCCTAATAATACGCGAATAATAAACGATAAACTTTTAATAAAAGTTCTCAAATCTTAAAAAACTTAAATATCTCGAATTAATTCCGGTTTTGGTTATACTTTAATGGTATTAACTCGTCAGCGGTTTAACTTTAAGCTATCGGTATTAATTACGGATTTTAAGAACTTCTTTCTTCTTAAAAAATTATATTTAAATGCTTTTGCAAATAGTTAATATTATAATAACCATTTATAAATTAATTGAAAGTATTTTTTATATTCTCTTTCGTTATTCGAATTAATAACGATATTGTTTAGGTATATTACGTATATATAGTTTATTAACCTAGTTAATACTTTATGTATATAACTTTAGAACGTAATTAACGCGTTAATAAGGCCAAACGGCATAACTGTATATTTAAATTAGCCGTAGCGCGTTCGGAAGGCGGTTTTTTATTCGTTACTTTGCTTAATCCGGATATATGTAACGAACCTATTATACATCCATCTAGAAGTATGAGCAGTATCCGAAATAGGGTCTTGATTTGCAGGTAATAATAGGGCGAGGGATAATTTACTAAGGGTTTGTTCGTTAAAGATATTTAAAGACTTTTCCTATAGTAAAGAACGACTGCTTTTAGCTGTAGGCTTAGATTAATAGCTAAGAAGCGAAATTAAGTAGGGGCTATTTGTATAGGGAACTTGGTTTATATATATTCAATTTCCTTTTAATAAGTGTGCCGTGGATTTATGTGATTTATGTGATTTAATTAATCTATCAGATTATGTAGATTACGTTTTAGTAGGCCAAGAATTTTTTCCGGGGTTTAGCCGTATTAGACTCATGCTAGGCCCTAAAGGTCGGTCTTTTAAAAATAGGAACTTTGTTTTTATAGCATTATTTCCCTTTTCTAAAGATTTTTGTCCTAAAGATAAGAACCGTAGGTGGTTATTTCGTTTTATTAAAGAATTTTTCCGGGGACGATTTAACTAATTTTATTATGATAGGCCGTATTTAAAAAGAAAAAAGGAAGCCTCGTTTAAATTAACGTAAGGTACTTAACAACCGTGTAAACTCTATTAAGAAATTCGGTTTTAAAATTGCTTTCTGCTCGAATTATATTTGTTTTAGAAAGCTTGATTGTTTTTATTTGGTCGATATTTTAAGTTGTGGCTGTTGCACCCGTTGCCAGCGCTCGGCTTGCAACGTGTTGGATATGAATTTACTAGTAAAGATCAGGGAAAAACGTAAACGTTTGCAAAAGAAGCAACGTAAAGTAAAGGATAATTTAATAGAGTTTCTTGATTGGTTAAAACGCTTACGATTTTAATAAGACATTTTACAAAAAAAGGCCTTTGCCATTTTAAAGGAGGGTTATGAATTAAATCAATTAAAAAAGCCAAAAAAAGTTAGAAAAAGAGCAGCGGTATATAAAAGCAAAACAAACTCGGCTTGTCTCCGAAATAGATACTATTGCGGAAACGTTTATTTCCTTCGATTAGAACGCCGCGGGTTTGGACTTAAGCGGGAAACTATTATCGCCCGCAACCTTGGCCGCGCTAAAGACGATCGGTTAGGATTCTGCTAGTAGAACGTTTTAACCAGGTTTATTGCATTCGTTAGGTGGTTAAGTAGTTCCCCAGTATTTTCTTCGTGTAAATATCCTTCTTATTTAACTAAGTAATAGATTTTATTTTTAATTATTTTGGAATTTAATATCCTTTTAATTTCGTACTTGTTATCGTTTTTTTCGATTTCCAGATTTGTCTTTAGCGGGATGTTTTTAGATGCTAGTTTAAATAAGTAAATATGGAAAATAAGGTATATCTTTATTATCTTGGGTAATGATAATCAGTAATTAGTTTTAAAAATAACTTTACTAATTTAAACGGACCGAATTTTTTAAAGTTAAGCTTGTCGTTAAGTTTCTTAATTTTAATTTTTAAAATATTCGATGTTGCGTTTTGTTTTTAACGTAACAAATAAACCTTATTTCCTTTCGCTAGAATTAATCCCTTAATTCTTTTTTTATTATAATACTAGGCTATTCTTTGCTGGAAAAAACGTAATCCGGTTCGTAATCGAGATTGTATTATCTTAATTTCCGTTATCATTATTTCTGTTCGGGAAGCTATAATAGTGATTATAAGGGTTTTATATATTGGTTATTTTAATCGTTAGGTTATTACCTTATGTTTATATATAACTATATAAGGGGATATGCCTATATTTTCGTTAATAAACGTATTATAAGTCGCTTATGCTAATGATAATAACTTTACCTAATTATTTTACTAGTAGTTAACATAATTTCGAAGGTATTATTCCAAGGTTTAGTTTAGTCGCTTCGTTTAACCATCCGTTTAAAGGTAATAGGCTATTAAGAACTTAAGTTTAGAACTTATTTATTTAAAAAAGCTAATACCAAATTTAAATGTGAATAGTTTATTTCGATTAAAGATGATCTTTTTTGGTATTCCGTATTTATCGAGGTAATGTCGAATAAATGCATAAGTTAATTTTTCTACCGTCGCAGTTCTTTTAAAAGGTAGGAAGTACCCATATTTGGTAAGTTTGTTAACGATTATCCAGATTCCGTCGTATTCGATTTTAATAATTAAGTCCTTAAATGGAGAAAGGCTGGTCATAAAATCTTAAGTTATAGTGTTTTATGCCTTATTAAAAATGTCGGTGGGTTACAACAACCCGTAGGGCTTATAGCGTATTACCTTCGTTTTATTACAAATGTTGCAATTCTTAATAATCTTTTTAATTACTTAGCGTAATTTTGGGAATTCATATTTTTCCTGTAACCGTCGAGTAATCTTAAAGATTCCTTAATATTTATGTAATAGATTTTCGTAAATTTCTTTACGAATTATTTTTATTAATCCTTAGGTATGTAAATCTTATTACGGTATAATAGCTGGTCTTTTGGCTATCTTTTTAGTTGCTAAACCTTTTTTTTATTTGTGTCGTAAGAATTTCGAAACCGTATTAAAAGTTTAAAGGTTAATTTTTTTGGGATTTCGCATAACTGTATAGTATTATTTTTATTATATTATAATATCTGCATGCTTTATTTAGGAACTTTGGGATTATAATTATCTTTACGACTAAGAATATCCGCCTGGATGTTTTTTTAATATGATGTATTTTAAATTTAAACCTTAATACGAAAATTATTTAAGTTTTATATCGTTTATTTAATTCTTATACCTTTATAAATCGGGTAAGATTCTTATGATCAGAATAGATGTTAAAAGGTTTTTTAGTTCCGTTAAGGAAAGGTTTTTATTCCTTAAAAGCGTTAATAATTATTAATAGTTTTTTGTTATAAATATGATATTTAAGTTCTACATTTCGGAATATCTTTGAGTAATAAGCTACTAGGTACTATTTGTCGTTATCCTTTAGTTATTTTAAGACGGTACTTAATATGTAATTTAAGGCGTTCGTTTTTAAGCGCTTCTTTTTATCTGCATTAGGTAGTTTTATTATGGGTTCATTAATAATTACGTTTTTTAAGATCTGGAATGTTTTATTTTTTATTTTTTAGGAACTTAAATTCTTTTTTATATACTTTTTGGTAATAAGTTTCGTTAATAGTTTAACTATATTTCCCTATCTTTTAATTAGGTTTCGTACGTAACCCGTAAACCCCAAAATCTGTCGGATATTAATAACGGTCGTTTTGTTAAGGATAGGCCAATCCGTAACTCCTTTTATTTTAAAGCGTTAAATCTAAATTTAGCCGGTGGTAAAGGTATATTCCAGAAAGTCTAGTTTCTATATATGCCATACATTTTTAGCTAGGTTAACGCGGATATTCGCCTTATTTAAAGTTTCGAGTATTTAAACGATATGCTTTTTATACTTTTCCAAAGTTTCGGAATAAATAAGGATATCGTTAAGGTAAATAAATATAAATTTATCCAAGAATTTCCGTAAGATAGTTATAACCAGGCGTTGGAAACTGGCGGAAGTATTAGTAAGTCTTATAAGCATTATTTGATATTCGTAAAGTCCGTATATTATTCTAAATACCGTTTTTCATTTTTTTTCTTTTGGCCATTTTGATACGGTAATATCCGTTTCGAAGATTAACTATAGTAAATTACTTAATTTTGTTAGCGTTTTTTTTGTATATTTATAAGGGTTAAAGGATATCCATTTTTAATCGTCATATTGTTTAGCTATTTATAGTTAATTACTTTTCTAAAAACTAGGGTCTGTTTCTATTAATTCTTTGTTTTCCAGCTTTAATTTTTAGTACTAAAAGGATGGGGTATCTAATAAAAAAATTAAATTGTTAAATATAACCTTTTTTTAAATCGAATTAAATGATTTTCTATAAGGTTTTTAACTTTTTAAGTTTTATGTAGTAAATTTGTAAAGTTTAAGATAATATTCTTCCTTAATGGGTATTCGGTAATCCTATTAACCATATGGTGATACCTTATGATCTTTTCTGTTTTTAAATAATCTTTTAAATCTTTAATACTTAGGTGGTACCGTTTCGGTTTAATTTGGAATTTATACTTTTTTAATAATATAGCAGACTTTTTGTTTATCTTTTTCGGGCAGCTTTCTTTTATCTTTCCAGGAAAGTATCTAACGTTTCCAGTTAATATGTGGATTATTGGTCCTAAGCCATAGCATTCCCAGGATAATGTTATGTTTAAAGATGTCGGCAATATTTAACGAAATTTATTTTTAATATCCTTAAATCCAAACGGGAAGTTATTCAGTTTTTCGTAAAACTTATTTATTTTTATATTTAAATAGGCTTCCGTTTATTATACGTAACTTATAAAACTTTAGCTTATATATCCAAAAAATTAATATTTTTTTGCTACCGCGGAAAAAATAAAGTTGCTTTCGGCTTTCAAGTCGATTATAGTTTTAAATATATTATTTTTATACTAAAGGGGAATTTCGATCTGGCTGCGTATCCCTTATATCGTTTCGCACAAGGTTTTGTAACTTAAAGTTCCTCGGTACCTTAGTTTCGAAAGCCTCTAGCGTTTTTTAATTATTATTATTTATTTACAAGAAGGCGGTTTTATTTTCGGGCCTTTTTTACCGCGTATTTAGTATAATAATCGTTTATGTATTTATACTATTTCTTTTTGCTAAACTGGCATTCGAAGGTAATTATTTTCCTCGGGTTCGTCCTTTAATTCTATATCTTTCGAATTATAAGGTTAGAGGTATAAACCTCCGAAAGAGGTATTCCTATATTCAGGAGTTTATGTTGGATGTAAAGCATCGGGAAGTAATATAAACATTCTTGCGATATAACTTTTTAACTTTATTTTAATTCGAGATATAAGTAACAAAACCTGGGGTATTTTGGCTATCGGGAAGTTTTTGTACATCTGTACTTATTATCTAGTTCGGTAAATATTTTTTCGTTTCATCCGGGCTAAAAGTCGTTATCTTTTTTAGCTCGGAGATAACCGAGATAATCGTTAAGATAACAAACGGTAAAATATAACAACTTATGCTAGTTTTCTCGGGATCTGGTATATACCGTGTATTCGGGGAGCTCGTAGAGCTCCGGAAATAACTATCCGTAGTTGGTAACGTTAGGTCGGAATTAACCATTTTCGTTATACACTTTATACCGGCATGTATCAAGATGGTAAAGGCATCTTAGCTTTATGGCTATCCTGGAGGCCGTTTGTCCGGGGTAATATTTATAGGCTTTAGCTTTAAAGTCCTGGTAAATAAGGTAATTTTCGTATTCTGGGATATCGTTCTGGATTTAAGTAATGGTGGTAATAATGAATTCTAGCTAGAAGGAAGTTAGATTAACTTTTTTCTTTTTTTTTTCTGCCTTACTCTCGGTTTTTTGTTTAGCCGCTTTGGTTTTTTTCTGGGGTTAAGGAATCCTTTCCTTTTTGGAGTTCCCTTTTACGGGAAAGCGATATTCGCTTTTAAAATATCCTTTTTTGCCATAGTTGAAACATTTTATGTCGGATTTGTTTTTTTTTGGGGCTCCTTCAAAGCGGTACTTGCTTCCTTTTAAGGCTTACCCTTATCTTTCTTAATTCGGCTGCTAAATCCTTTATCGTCGTTTTATTTATTGGTTCTTTTTTTCTCCAGGTACCGGTTAAAGGTACGTCGGTTAATAGTAATTACTTTATCGGTATACTTTTTAAAAGATCTTATTTTAGGTACCATATATATCTTATCCTTACTTTAAGGTTTTAATCCGTCGTAAAAAGAATTGAAAAAAAAGAAATAACGCGCTTTCTGGTAAATTAGAAATTACAGCCAGGCGGTTAAATTCTGTCGTATATTTTACTGCTAACTTGGTCTAGTAAAGAAGGTATAGTTATTTTACCGTATGTTATTCCTTATCTGGGTTTCCAAATATAACTCGTATTCGGTCCTTAAAATACCGGTAATCGTTAAAAATATAATTGGTAATATCTGAAAATTTCTTAAGGAAATTTTCCAAATAGTCCTTAATGATTAGTTCGAACTATAGGAAAATTCGTCCAACAAGCAGTTAGGAAATAGCCATTACCTTTTAATAATCCTTTGTTAGGAAGTTTTGGTAAAATTTAAAATAAGTTTTAACCTAAACGAAAAAACTTTTTATATCTATAATTCCGTCGTAAGGCTTTAAGGTAATTAATTTATAACCCTTAATTTTCGGCATGCCGTAATAATTAGGAAGTAAGCTAATGGCTTCGCGGTACCGATTAAGGCCGAATAATAAGGATGTTAAGATTCTTTCCTTTATTCCTTAAGTAGGTTAAACCATCCTTTTTGGGGGGGTTGGGTTTTTTTTTCCTTATCCTTTTTTAAGGCTTGGATTTTGCGCAACAAGATCTTTATTTTTTCCTTAAGGGAAAGCTTTCTTTCCTTTCCTTTTGGGCCTTAAGGTTTCTGGACCTCTAGTTTTTCTTTTTCTTCCGAATCTCCCTAAACCTTAATAATATCCTTTAAAGCCGGGGTTAGATGCTAGGTTTAAAAAAAAGAAAAATCTTCCTTACCTCGAATTATAAAAGGCATGATATTATCAATTAATTAAAAAACTTCTTCGATAAAAGGTAGATTATTTAATTTGGTTGCTAATCCTTTATTAACTTATAACGGAAATCGGATATATTATTTATCTTCTAAACGTTGTTTTATAATATCATCTTTATTAAGTTTGAAAAAGCTTATGCCTAATTAGGCCTGGAATTATCCGTCGGCTATTAATTAAAAGGCTATTAAAATGTAACGAACCTATTATACATCCATCTAGAAATATAAGCAATATCCGAAATAAAGTTTTGATTTGTAGGTAACAATAAGGCGAAAGATACTTTACTACGGGTTTATTCGTTAAAATTTTTTAAAGATTCTTCTTATAGTAAAAGACGATTACCTTTAGCTATAGGCTTAGATTAATAGCTAAAAAGCGAAACTAAATAAGGGCTATCTATATAAGAAACTTAGTTTATATATATTTAATTACCTTTTAATAAGTATACCGTGAATCTATGTAATCTATATAATCTAATTAATCTATTAGATTACGTAAATCACGTCTTAGTAGGCTAAGAACTCCTCTCCGGTGTTTAGCCGTATTAGACCCACGCTAGGCCCCAAATGTCGGTCTCCTTAAGACAGGAACCTCGTTCCTATAACAATATAATGGTAAATATTTTTAAGATTAATTTTTAAAAATACCTTAGCGGTTTTTAAACAGTTCATAACCTTTAAAATTAAGGATAAAGGGTACCGGTTTTTTATTATAACCCGATTTAACCCCCTGTAATTAACGCATAATCGGAAGTTACCGTTCTTTTTAGGTATAAATAATATTGGTACTTTTACATCTGCTTTCGAATAATATATCATACTTATCTTTAGGTTTTTCCGTATGTACTTTTTTAATGCTTTCCGTTACGTTTCCGATATGGGATAAATAGGCCCAAATAAGGGCGTCTTTCTTAGGATCAGATTTATCGGGTATTTTACCCTTCGTAGCTAGGGGATCTTTTTCGTAGCTTTCTTAAAGTATATTCGCCAAAAGTCCTTTAAGTAGGCTGGAAATTTTATTATTCCTTAAGGTAATTATTTCCCGAATCTAGGAATATCTAATTCGTTTATTAGTTTTATTAAGATAACGATGTAAGCTTGTTTACCGGCGAATATTAGGTTTACGATCTTTTACTTATCGACCTTTTATAACAGCCTATATAACTATTTATATATAGTTATTTTTAATACGATCTTTAACCTGCTTATTCCCGGTTGGGATAATAAAAGGTTAAACGCCTTCCAGTTACAACGTATCGCAAAATAAATTTGCTAAAACTTTCGTTCGATCCCGTTGTTATCGGTTATGGTAATAAGATTTTTATAAATCCCGTAACACTTAATATACGCGCTATTAACACAAATAAGGCTCGGAATGTTTACGGCGACTAATCGAAAGCCAAGTTTCCTCGCTAGTTTTTTACTAATTATATTAACCTGCGTTCCGATATCCATATTTACTTATACTATTACATTTCCCGCGGTTTTTTCAACAAATACCTTCTCTTTAAAAGGCGGTTTTATTTCAACCGTTTTATAGTTATTTGCCGAAGTGGATTAGACATACATATTTACTTCGGCTTTTCCTTTAAGGTCGCGTTTAGGGAATAATTAAATTCATCGTTATATACTATAACGTTTTATACGGCCTTCGAAAGCTGTTTTCCGTACGGTCGGGCCGGTAAAAACCTTATACCTTTTTTAAATTTGTAATTAAAGGTCTTATAGCCTGGCTTTTAATAATAATAGTACTTTAAGGAACCTTTATACGAATTAAAGGTATTAAACCGTATAAATTTACTTCGATTGGAGTTAAATCGGCGATTATCCAACCTCCGAATATAAGATCGCCTACGATTCTTATTACTTTTTCGTAACATTTTTAACTTTTTTTTTCTCCTGGAATCTTTTTCGAAAACGTTAAAATAAAGTCGTTTATTTTTATTAATACCTTTAACAAAAAACGATCGGTCCTTATTTACTTTTTTCTAGGCATTTTAGCAACGTTTTACATTATTTATAACGTTATTAATTTAATTTAACTTAACGTCCTTACGTAGTAAAATATTTCGTAATCCCGGTATTAATTTATAAAAATAATTAAATACGAAACGCTTGTTATTCCAATTATTTTCCGGATCTAAAGCGTCGACGGGTTTTATTTTATGAACTAAAAGTTTTTATTTAATATAAAAGTTTAACGGCAATTAATCGGCTCGCTATCGTAATTCTATAAATTGCTCTAAATATTTTCGATCGAGGAAATTAAGATTTAAATAACCTTTTTTAATAAAAATTTATAAATCTTTGATTTTTAACTTTTTTTCATAATTAAAATAATTAAACGTAACGTATTATAATTATTAAACGTTCGTAATCAGGACGTTTACGTATCTCATCGCGTATTAAATATAAATAATAACGTTTCGCCTTAATCGTTTTATATAAGCTTCGGTTACGGCTTTTATCTAGTTTTGTTTAATCGACGTACGTTCGGTAAACTTTGGGTAGTTATAATACGGTACCCGTTTATTACCTTTAGGTTTCTATAACGACGTAATAATTAACTTATACGATCGCCTACTATTCGGCTAATCGTTGGAAAAGTTCCGAATACTGTTCATTCTATTAGCGAATAATTTCTAAGATCTGATCATTACTAAGGGATTTAAATCTTCCTTATTTTAAGCTTCGAGATATCACGATTACGTTACGCCCGTTTTCCGACCGTTTTATTAACGGCTATCGAAATATGCTTCGACTATATACGTAAGGAGATTTATAACCTAGAAAAGCGTCTCTTTTTCCCTGTTAAAGCTTTTCCATAGATTCTTTTATCCGTACTTATATTGTCGTCGATCGTTCGTCGATCGTTCGTCGATCGCATCGAAATTCGCAATCTTTCTAGTTGGTAGTTTAAATTCGTCTTGTAACCTGCGTACTTTGCTTCTGGTAATTACCGCGTTATTTTTCATAGTAAAAATGGAAAAATTATAAAATAAGGGATAGCTATAAGCTAAAGTAAAGTAGTTGCCAACCAGTCGTAAAGTAAATTCCAAAAAGTGAATGTATTAGGTTACTTCCATCTAGCGTCTTCCCTTAGTTGCCAGATGATTATTTATGCTAGTAGGTAGGTCGGTGACTAATCGGTCACTAGTCGCAGACCCCTAGGAGCTGTATCCTTACAGTATATTTAAATAGAACATCCGGTTAATAATCGATTTCTTTTTAGTTATTATTAATTTTTACCAATTAGGAATAATGTCAGCTTAAGGGTGTTTACTGTTAAATTACGCTTTTAAGATAAAATATAATACGTTATAAATAAATCTTAGGATTTTATATTTAAGTTTAAGCCTTCATTTTTAAACTTAAATACTGAGGTTTATATTTTCTTTTTTATAAGCCGTTCACTATTATAGTTGTTAAGAAAAAAAAAGTAATTAAAGATAAATGAAAAGAATGTTTAAAAAAGTGTTCCGTTTAATAATATGTCCGGTTCGGCGATACGAGACATTTTACGAATGATTATTATTATATAATATTTATTAAAACGTATAACGTACCACATTAGCGAGCTGGCCACAAAAGCAAGCTGGCCGAATTTCTCAACTTGCTAACCGTTCAACTTTAATTATTCATTTTTTAATATTAATTATACAGAACGGCTTATAAAAGAAGTTAAAATAAACCTAGTCGTTTAGACGAAAAAAACAATGCCGAAATTTAATTACGCGAAATTTAATTTTATATATAAAGTTTCCGCATTTAGTTTAAAGACGCGATATACGGTATACCCCGTAAAGTTAATATTCTTTTTTTCGTAAAAATGAACGCCGACCGAAGAGAAATTTATTATTAACCGAATCTTTAACATAAATAAACGAACACTTTTGTCCGACTTTAACATGTTAACGATATAGTAAATTTATTAATTTTTTAACGCGTTATAATATGTATTAAAGTTAACAAGGCGTCGAACTTTATACGACCGTAAAATAAGCTTAAAACGCGTTTATATCAAAAGATCGATTATTAAAAAGTATTGTACGAAATCTAAACAGTGTTTCGCAAATAATTCGAATTTATTCGAGTTATAATCGCAATATACGGTATCGTAGAAGAAGATATTTATAACTTTAACAAACCGGAGTTTTTAATAAGTTTTTTTATAATATCAGTCATAATAATTTTAGAAGTTAAAAAACGTAAAAATCTTAAATAAATATAATAAAGATATTAGAAATAAGTAATACAAGTTGTTAATTCGTAAAGTTAAGCTTTACCGTTATTTTTTTAAAGCGAAAAAAACTTTTTTTAATTCTTAATATCGTAATAATTTATTACTAATATATTAACATCTCAAATAAGCGAACAGAATAAATAAATAAGCGAGATGCTTTTTTAATCGTTTTAACTACTTATCTTTTATTGTTTATTATTTAATATTAACCTTATAAAACGCTTTATAAAAAAGCGAATATGGACTTAACTATATAAGTTAAAAAACTAAACCCGAAATTTAGTTATAAAGAGCTTAATTTTATTTATAACGTCTTATATTTTACTTTAAAAACACGATGTAACTATAAATACGTCCGAATTAATAATATTCTCAATTCGCGAATATTAACGCCGACCGAAAAAAAGTTTATTATTAATCGTATTTTCGACCTAGATTCGTAAACGTTTCCTATCCGGCTTTAATACGTTAAAAATATGGCTAGTATATTACTTACCGAACGCGTTGTAAGACGCCTGGGGATAAAATGGGCGTCGCATTTTTTTAAACGGCAAAAAGAAAAAAAATTTAAAAAAATAAAAAAAAGACTAAAATACGGTTAAATCGGAACTTTTATTAATAGAAAATTATATAAAACTCTAAAAGTTTTTCGTAAATAATTCGAATAAATTCGAACTATATTCGTAAAAATACAGTATCGTAAAAAGGAATATTAATAATTTCAAGGAAACGGGCTTTTTAATAAAACTTTGATAATATCAGATATAATAATTATAAACTTTAAAAAACTTAAAAAATTTAAATAAAGGTAATAAACTCTAGAAATAAGTTATAATTATATAAATTATTAATTTTTAAAATTAAACTTGTTTACTATTATTATTTTAATAGAAAAAACTTAGTTTAATTTTTAATACCACGAGAACTTATTATTAAGTAATTAAAAGGTCTTTATTAATTATAATAATTAAATAACAAACAAATTAAGTATAAAACAAATTTAATATTTCGATAAATATATCCGAACGCGTAAATAAAAAATAAAACGTTTTTTAATTTTAACGGCTATAAAAATTATTATTCGATTAAGTTCGAAAGATATCACGCCAATAACGGCATTATTACGCTTTATATACTTACTTATATTTTTTCGATTTTAACCTTTTAACGTATCTTACTTTTTATTTTAAAACGCGTTTATTCGTTATATATTAAAAATTTAATACAACGTTATCATACTTATATCGTAAAAAAGATTTACTTTTCGACTTTTATAATGGGGTTAAATTATTATAACTTCCGATAATATTAAATCCGGATGCACGAAAACTGGACTTATTTTATTTAATTCTACTAACGTCTTTTCTAAATTAAAATGTTTTCCGGTTATACTTATACCGACCGTTTTCTCGCTTACTTTTATTAGTTTTATTTTCCCGCCCACAAAACCCTTATAAATATCCCTAAAGTAACAAATAAAACGCCACTTTTTAAAAAAATTAAAAAAATCACTAGGGTCGCTCGTTAATAAAAATGATTAATCGGCTGGGTTTATAATAAAAGATTATATATTACTTTTGCATAATGCTATTATTTTGAGGGAAAAAAACGGTCACTTACGTAAAACGAACTATATTTTAAGCAAATGTCGAAAAACTAAAAATAAACGGTTTTAGAAAAACAAATACTTATTATATAAAAGGGATAAAAGTTTTTAGCTAAAACAAAGAATGGTAAAGAATTACAATTAATAACGGTTAAAGAAAATCGTCGTAAAAAGATCAAGACAAAAAAAAGAAAGCGTAACGTTTACGGCAAGCTCGGACATAATGCACGTATTTATAAAAAACTGTAAATACGTTTAGCGAATACGAATCCGATTAAGTTAAATCAATTTAATAAGTTGTACTTAATTTATTTGAATTAATTATTACGAGGTGCTAAAAAGTGTTCCGCTTCCTTATTTATTCCGTTCGCTTATTTAAGATATTAAGCGTTAATATTAGTTATAATAATTAAATAACGAACGAATTAAATTTAAAACAAATTTAACATTTTAATAAATATATTCGAATACGTACGAAAAAAATAAAGCGTTCTCTAATCCAGGACGACTACGAAAATTATTATTCGATAGAATTCGAAAAATACTACGCGAATACTAGCAATATTACGTTTTATATACCTTCTTATCTTTTTTATCAGTTTTAGTCTTTTAACATATTTTGCTTTTTCGTTTTAAAAAGCGCTTCTTCGCTTTATATTAAAGGTTTAATATAACGTTATCATACCTATGTCCGGAAGAAATATTTTTGCCAGTTTTTACGTTATATTTAAAGCTATTATAACGTCCGACAATATCAAATCCGGATCTATTAAAGCAGCATTTATTTTATTCGATCTTAATATGTTTTTTCGAATTGGAAACTTCGGTTATACATATACCGACCATTTTATTACTTACCTTCGCCAGTTTTAATTTTAATTTCTTTTAAAAATATTTTTTTAATTTTTAACTTTTTAGCGAAAAGTCTTAAAAATATCTAGGAAATAACGAAATAAAAGGGTTATTTATGAAGAAAAATTAAAAATTACTAAAGTAATTCGTTAATAAAAATATTCGAATCGGATAATCTTTTAATAAAAAAAATAAACGTTTTTAAAAAGAAAGAATACTTCTTATATAAAAAGGATAAGTTTTTTTGACCGAAAAAGAAAAAGGTAGTAAAAGAATACAGTTAATAACGACTAAAGGTAATTATCATAAAAAGATTAAAACAAAGCAATAGAAGTGTAACGTCGGCGGTAAGCCCGAATATAATACTCGCATTTGTAAAAAAGCTATAAATACGTCTAGAGAAAAAGAAACCGATTAATTTAAATTGATTTATTGCGTTGTAGTTATTTTATTTTAGTTTATTATCGTGAGATGCTAAAATCCGGCCAGTTGGCTTCCGTGGCCAGCTCGCTTATATCGTACGTTAATTAATCTTTTTAATTTAAGTCTGCGATCTTTTTAAATTTATAACTTTATTATTATAACTTTTATAAAACGGTATATAAGCATGTCGTTATTTTATATAAATTATATTGATAAAAATAGTATATAAAGAAATCGTTATATAAAATAATCAAAATTTTAAAATATTACTTTTAATATAAACGGCATTATTTAACAGGCTGCTGTTATTAATAATCCAGTCGGATAAGGTTAGTGTGTTAAAAAATATTATTAGTATTAAAAATACAACCGGCATTAAATTTAATAGATAAATTTTTTAAAAACGCTGGTTTAAAATTATATTATTTATAAAGCATAATATGTAAGGTATACTCTCGATTTAAAATATTAACTTTATATATGCTTTTTATAAAATTATTTAACGTCTAACACCACCGAACGGCGCATTTTTTAACATTCTGCAATAACGAATTTAAATAAAACAACTATAATATATCAAATCAATTCAAACTAATCGGACTTGTCTTCGCTAAATGTATCTATAACTTTCTTACAAGTACGCGCATTATGTCCGGGCTTGCCGTAAACGCCATACTTCCGTTCTTTCGTTTTAACCCTTTTGCGACGATTACCTTTAGCCGCTATTAGCTGCATTTTTTTACCACCTTTTTCCTTTGCGGCCAGAAAAGCTTATCCTTCTTATATAGTAAATATCCTTTTTTTTTTTGAAAACGTTTATTTTTGGTTTTGCGACGTTTGTTTAAGATATAATTCGTTTCGCGTAATTAGGCGATTTTTTTCTGGAAAAAAAATAACTTCGTATAAAAGTAATAAGTTACTTTTTGTTAAAAGATTAACCGATTCGATTATTTTTGTCGGCAAGCTACTTTGGTAATTTTTAATCTTTCTTTATTAATAATGTTCTTATTTTATTATTTCGCGGATATTTTTAAAGTTTTTTATGAAAAGGAAAAAAATAAAACCGGCAAAGGTAAGCGGCAAAATTATTGGTATAAATATAACCGGAAAAACGTTTACTTTGGAAAAAACGTTATTAAAACCGAATAAAACAAATCCAGCTTTTGTAAATCCAGATTTAATATTACCGGACGTTATGGCAGTTTGGAACGCGTCGTAAAACCCGTCGAAATCTTTTTTTTTCGTAATATAAATATAATAACATCGTATTAAGTTTTCGATATAACGTACTATACTAGTAAGCGAGACATACCACTAAGCGAGACACTTTTTTAACTATTCCAACTACATATCTTCAATTGCCCATTTCTTAATAATCATAATATGAAGCGCCTTACAAAAAAAGCGAAAATAAACCTAGCTTTTTAAGTTAAAAAAACGAGACCCGAAACTTAATTATAAAAAACTTAGTTCTATTTATAAAGTCTTACATTCTTCCTTAGCATATCGTTTTAGCGATAAACGCGCCCGAGCCGATATTGCTTTTTTATGCAGAAATTGACGCCGACCGAAAAAAAATCGATTGTCGACCGAATCCTTAACTTAGATATGCGAGCGTTTTCTGTCCGGCTTTAATATATTGAAGATATGGTTAATTTATTACTTGCTTAACGCGTTGCGGACCGCGTCGGGATTAACTAGGCGTCGAGATTTGTTAAACGGTAAAAAAAACTTTAAACGCGTTTAAATCGAAAGATTAATTATTAACGGATTTTATCCGAAAATCCAGAAATATTTCGCAAGTAGTTCGAGCTTGTTCGGGTTATTATCGTAAAATACGGCATCGCAAAGAGGATATTTATAATTTCGATAAGATTAAATTTTTAATAAACCTTTTTATAATAACGGGCATGGTAATTATTTATACCGAAAAACGTAAAAAATTTAAATAAACGTAATAAAAAAAAAGAAATTTATAATTATTTAAGTTATTAATTTTTAAAGTTAGGTTATTCCGTTATTTATTATTATAACGGGGAAAATTACTTTAAGTTCTAATATTATAATAACTTATTATTAAAAGCTAATTAAAAGGTTATATTAAATATTAATAATTAAATAATTAATAAATTAAGTTTAAAATAGATTTAACATTTTAATAAATATATTCGGATACGTACGATCGGTTCGAAACGTTTTTTTATCTTCGACGGCCACAAAAACTATTATTCGATAAAATTCGAAAAGTATTACGCTAATTACGACATTATTACGCTTTATATAACCGTGCATTTTTCGTATCGGTTTTAACCTTTTAATATTTTTTTTTATTTAAAACGCGCTAATTCGCGATATATCGAAAACCTAATACGATGTTATTATACCCATATTATTAAAAACGATTTTCTCGCCGGCTTTTACGACGCCTTTTAAGCTGCCATAACGTCCGATAATATTAAATCTAAATTTGCAAAAGTTAGATTTGTTTTATTCGATTTTAATAACGTCCTTTCCGAATTAAAAGTTCCTTCGGTTATACCTATACTTTACCTCAGCTAGCTCAGGCCTCCCTGGCTCGTTCTTTATTTTCTTTAAAGTCACTTAAGTACCGCTCCATAACGCTAAAAATTAACCAATTAAACCCCAAATCCCCGTAACGAGCCAGCGAGGCCTGAGTTCATGTTATACGAAAGAGGGGTTCGTTTTGTACATTTTATAATTAAGAAAAACGAAATTCTGCAATATCTTAATAACAAGACGTTTCTTATAATTATATATATATTTATACGAATCCTTTCATTATGGCTTATTATTAGTATCGTAATAGTCCTAATTAAAACCCTTTTGCTATTCCTAAATACCAGCGCGTTTATCAGTTATAGTCCGAATACGTTACGTCATTATCCCCCCTTTCAAAATATGACGAATCCGAATTCTCCCAGTTTTATCGAGCTACGCCTTTAAAACAGAATATACGTACGCGTATAATCAATTTTTAGCAACAATACCGAAAAACGAATTTGACGTTTGAAAACTTTATCTGTAGTTAAATCTTTTGCGAAAATTCAGGTAAAGCTTTTAGTTCGACTATTCGAATTAATCGGTTAATTAACGTATTAAAAGAAGAACGAATACGGGATAGGTTATTAATATATGAAAGTTAGCAAAAGTTTATTACTTTTATTAATTAAAACCTTATTATAAGTAAATACCGTAATACGTTATACGGGAAGTTTATAACTTTTATAAAAAGGCCTGGATTTCGCCGCCCGCCGGAGGATTTATTATTCGATGTTAAAATGATCCATATTACCTTAAACGAAGGTTAACGGTTTATAAATATGTTAGCTTTTAACTGATTTAAACTTTTGAATTAGGTAGTTATATACCTAAAAAAAAAGTGGTAATCGTATAATCTAAAGCCGAAGGCGAAACGGTTTCGTAATAACAATAATCCGGACGTTTTTACGCATCCTTTTTTTATGGTTTTAGCTATCATAATTAAAATCGTTTTTAAAATTAATAACAATTATTTACCTTATTTATTAAGTACGTTTTTATTATCTTCGGGTTTATTACGAAATAAAATCGATATATTAAAAAGGTTAAATATTTACAAAAGTTATATTATATTAAATAAAACCGTAACTCGGTTATTAAAAGTAATAAAAGTAATTACGCTATTTCCTTTATAATAATACCGTTTTAATTAAAATAGGTTAAATTTTATAACCAGATACGATAAAATAATATTATGTTTTAATACGATAATTTTAATATTTAAATTTATATTCGTAATATAACGTTTCGATACGGTTTTGTTATGCGGAACCTTATTACCGTTTTTATCCGTCGTTATAACCGTATCCTTAAAAAAGGGTTAAAATAATTTATATTCCGTTTTAATTAATATTATAAAATAAAATAATTCCACGAAACGTTATAATAATATTTAATATTATTAAATATTTCCTATTAGTTCGTAATTAACATTATCCAAAATTTATTCCTTATTTTTATTAATACGCTTTATAAACGAAATAAATAAAAGTTTCCAGGTTTTCTTAAATTAAAGCGTTTACCGTATAATAAACGCCGTTCGATTTTATTAAATGTAGTTAACTAAAACGAAGGCATTATCGAAGGTACTTATGGCGTTTATCGAGAAATTTTTTAGGAAATATACGGTTTTAAAAAAGGATGATTTTATCGGTTTTCGAATTACCTTTATTTTATGTACGGAAATCAAAAAACAACCAGTTATATCCGGAAAATACAGGTTAATTAAGCTAAAGTAATCGATTTATATGAAAAAAAACGGTAACTTTTTCCCGTTTTTATTTTGTTTTATATATAAATAAATTTCTTATTTATATTTATGCGTACTTATTAGCTTGATAATATTAACAAGGCGTATATAACGCAAGTAACCTTAAAGACGGATCGTTAATTCTTAAATAAAATAATGTAGTTATATTAAAAATTGTTAAAATTCCATTTTTTTAAACCTTTTATCCTTTATATATATAATGTTCGCATATTTGCGTTATTTTTATAAAAATTACGCGTCCGATACGAACTATTCGTAAAAGAAATATTTAATATATACGGAATTATTAAAAATAAATCGATGAAAAATCTTTTTTCGAAAACTTAATTTACCGAATTTATTAAATATATATATTCCCGGTTAACCGTCGCTAAGTTCGAAACTATCGCGTATAATATGGTTTCGAAATATCTTGGTTACGTTAAATAAATAAGGAAAATATTACGGAATTTTAATTAAAACGCGTTAATAAATAAGGGTTTATTTAACGAAAATCTTTTATCGTTATTTATTAATAATACGTTATTTAATAATATAAATAATTTAACGGATAATTTATAAGTATTTTTTTTAATTCGGGAATATAACTTATATATATTATTTTTTAAACGACGTAATTTTAATTAAAACGTTTTAAAGCAAGTTTTTTTATTAGCTAATTATAAAGCTAATTATATTTTTAATACGGATAATATTCCGTAAGGTAATAACTTTTTCGACCCGATTATTAATAATAATTAACCGTTAAACGATATAATTTTTATCGATAAAAATTTCCGAAATTATTATTACTTTTTTTAAAAAGTTTAAGTTTATTTATACTTTTTGCATATTATACGTTATAGCGACGTTAATTATATTAAACGGTTAATACCGATATTATCGGTTTTTTTATAAGGCCGGTTAAATTAATTCCGGTAAAAAAATGCTTTATTTTAATTAAATATTACGTCTTATAATATTAAATCGTATATTTAAGGATTTAATTTTAATATTAAGTTTAACTTTTGTAAAATCCAGGGAAAAAATATAAAAAGTATTTAATCGAAAGGGCGAACATTATAACCTATAACTTGTTAACGAATTCCGCTAGTCGAAAAATAATATATATAACGTTAATATTATTTTTTTCCGAAATTCGTTTTTAGCTAAATACCGTATTTCCTTTTAACGTAAATTTTATGCGCGTTATATTTTTTCGTAAGATAAGCGTTATATTATTTAAGATTTCCGTACGGAAATCCTTAAACGTTTATATTTTTTGCTTCGTAATTTTTAACTTATTAAAAAATATTTATTTCGGATTAAAAAAGATAAATAAAAATCCGAAAATATTTTAACTGCAGGCCGGAAAGTTATAAAGGTTAAATTTATCGATTTTAACGATACCGTATTTATTATTAATAACGAAAATAACCTTAATTAATTAAATACGATAAAAAACGAAAATAAATTTATAAATAACTTTAATATAATTACCTGCGTAATTTTTAATATGGAATTTATTAAGGATAATTTAATTTCGAATAATTATAATATCTTATATACGAAAAAAGTTATAATTTTATGGTATAAATTATAAATAATTTGGTAAATGGTTTTTATTAAGATTATCCGTTATTTTTTATATTATTATTAAATAAGCAAAATAAGGATTTATTAAACGAAGATAAACCATTAATATAGTTCTTTATTTTTTTATTATTTTTTTATTTTATTATAATTTATATAAAAATTTAATTTTAATATTAATATAATTTATTATTCCGTATAATCTTAATTAAGGCCGTTTAATTCGGAGGCTTTATTTATAATAATATTATATAAGTTTTTAATATTAAAACAAATTAACGTTTTAATAATATCGTATTATTTATAATTAAATATATTATATAATTTTGTATTAATTTATATACTTTATATATAATTAATTTAATAATTAACGTTTTTACGTATTCTTTATAATTTTTGTTTTTATTTTTGCTTTTATTCGAATATTATTATAACCTGTATATTAATAACTTTATTTATATTAATAGAATTTAAAAATATTTTTATTTTAAGCATTATATCCGGATTTAAATTTCCTTGGAAATTTTTATTCGGGTTATATAATAATACCTTATATTTTAGGACCGCGTATAAACATTTTTTGCTACGTTTTTATATATAATTTATATATTTATTACTTATATAACCCCGTAAATTATAATATTTATAAAACGGCTATATAATATATACCTTTTAATTAATTAATTTAGTTTATAAGGTTATAAACCTTTTATCGTATCGCTTATAAAATATTTAATTTATATATCCTTTTCGTTAAATTACGAAAGCCGTAATTAATTAATTATCTTTAATTAAATTTTTAATTTAATAATTTATAAGGTCCGTATAATCCGTTATAACGTAAATTCTGTTTTATCGGGCGTTATTCCTTAAAATGTTTTAAGCGGTAATATTAATATTTAATATTTATATAAATACCAAACTTTGTAAAAATATAAAATCCTATTTATAATATAACCTTTTTACGGTATTACCGAATTTAAAGATTATTATTAATTATAAGATTTATTTAATTAATATATAGTTAATTTAACGTTAAAATGTAAAATATTTATAATCTTCCAGTTTTTCCTTATATTAATATAACGTTATAATATAAATTTAATATTTAAAATCGGCTATATATAATATGCGTTTTTTATAAAGTACGTCCTAAATTTTAAGACGGTCGAATATTATTTAGTTAATACGAAATTGTTTTAATTAAAATAAGGCCTTAAGTTATGTTATATCGCAGGTTATTCTGGTAATAATTTTGGTTATTTATTAATTTAGGATCTTATTACCCGTTTTTAAGGTTATTTTTTGGTAATATTATTAGCGAATTTAATATATTTAATAAAAAGTTCAAAGTTCGCCGGATGTATTTAAGGTATATTATCGTTAGGATTTTTAAAAAAGGCCTTTAATATATTATTAAAATTATTTATATTTTATAATATTATAAGAAATATGAAAATATATCTTATAATAAGTATTTTAAATATTAAATAATATTAATACGTTAATTTTACTTATTATAATATAAAAGGATATAAAAGGATATACGGAATAAAGGTAAATTATATTAAAATAAGTAGTATTAATTATATATTAAGTAATTATAATAATTATATTCGGTATATATTTAAATAAAGGAATTTTATAAATTACCTTAAGCAGTTCGTAATAAAGGAAAAATTTCGTATAATTTATATACGTTTGTTAGTTTCTTTTTTATACGTTATTATTTCGTTATTAAAAAAATAACGTTAACTTTTAAGTTAATATTTAATAACCTATATAAACTTAATTAATTATATATTTATAATTATATAATTTTACATTTCGTTTAACGTACCACACCAGCTCCCCGCTCATACCAGCTCGCCGCTCGTTTTTTAACACTTTACGATAACAAACTTAAATAAGTTAACCATAACATATCAAATTAATTAAAATTAATCGGATTTTTTATCGCTAAACGTTTTTATAACTTCTTAACAAATGCGTGCATTATATCCAGGCTTGCCGTAAACGCGATATCGCCGTTCCCTCGTTTTAACCTTTTTGTAACGACCACCTTTAACCGTTATTGGCTATATTTTTTCACCACCCCCTTCCTTTTCGGCCAAAAAAACTTATCCTTCTTATATAATAAGTATCCCTCCTTCTTAAAAACGTTTATTTTTAATCCTTTAACGCTTGCTTAAAATATGGTTCGTTTCGCGTAATTAAGCGGTTTCTTTTCGAAAAAAAGCAACTTCATACAAAAATAATAAGTTACTTTTCGTTAAAAGATTAACCGATTCCACCATTTTTGTCGGCGAGCTATCCTAATAATTTCTAATCCTTTTTTGTAAATAATGTCCTTACCTAATTGCTTTATAGATATTTGTAAAAGTTTTCGCGGGAGGGAAAAGATTAAAACCGGCGGAGGTAAGCGGCGAGACCGTCGGTATAGGTATAACCGGAAGAACTTTCAATTCGGAAAAAACGTTATTAAGATCGAATGGAACAAATCCAGCTTTTGCAAATCCGGATTTAATGTTATCGGACGTTATGGCAGCTTTAAACGCGTCGTAAAAACCGGCGAGGAAATCTTCTTTCGCGATATAGGTATGGTAACGTCGTATTAAACCTTCGATATAAAGCGAATAAACGCGTTTTAAAACGGAAAAACAGGAAACGTCGAAAGGTTGGAACCAATAGGAAAAATGCGCGGGCATACAAAGCATAATAATGCCGTTATTCGCGTAATATTCTTCGAATTCGATCGAATAATAACTTTCGTGGCCGTCGAGAATAAGGAAACGTTTAATTCCTTTCGTACGCGTTCGTATATACTTATCAAAATGTTAAATCCATTCTAAACTTAATTCGTTTATTATCTAACCATTAAGATTGGTACCAACTTTCCAATCGGTTGATAATAGGTTATTACGATACCAGGAATTAAAGTGGGTTTTTCCCGCCAAAATAATAAATAACAATATAACCTAACTTTGCGAATTAACAACCTATATAATTATAACCCATTCCCGATTACCTTATTACGCTTATTTAAGTTTTCTACGTTTTTCAGCACTTATAATTACCATGCCCGATATTATAAAAAACCTTATTAAAAAACCCGTTTTATCGAAATTATAAATATCCTTTTTTGCGATACCGTATTTTGCGATTATAACCTAAACGAATTCGAACTACTTACGAAATACCTTTAAATTTTCGCATAATACTTTTTGATAATCGATTTTCCGATTTAAACGCGTTTAAAACTTTTCTTACCGTCTAACAAATCTTAACGCCTAATTAACCCCGACGCGTTTTGTAACGCGCTGGGCGAATAATAAATTCGCCATATCTTTAATATGCTAAAGCCGGATAGGAAACGCTCGCGCATCTAGGTTAAGGATACGGTCGACAATCGCTTTTTCTTCGGTTGGCGTCAATTTTCGTAAATTAAGGATAATATCGGCTTAGGAAGCTATACCGTTATATCGGTCTCTTAAGGTAGATTCGGAAACGTTATATATCGCATAAAAACGTTTATAACTAAGTTTCGGGTTCCGATTTTTAGCCTAAACGGCTAGGTTCATTTTCGCTTCTTTTGTAAGCCGTTCCATGTTGTTAGTATTAAAAAATAAATAATTAAAGCTATATGGTTGAAATGGTAAAAAAACGAGCGGCGAGCTGGTGTGAGCGGGGAGCTGGTGTGGTACGTTATATATTAATCCTAATTATATATATTATTTTTAAATTCTTTTATAATTTATAGATAATTTATAAGCTTAATTTATATATTATAAAATACTACATATTTTTTCCGAATATTAAGAATCCCCCCCGGATACCATTTAATATATAAACTTTACTTATTTATTATATTTTGTACTTTAAGTTATTATTTCCCGTTTTAATTAATTAAAAGTATTACCGGTAAACTTATTATATCCCCAGATTTGCTATTTATAAATATTTTTATGTTAATATTTAATATTATATAGTTACCATAATAGAATTACCGCCGTTTAATAAAACGAAATATAATAATCGCGTTTTAATATAATATAACGATTTAATAAAAAAACTAGAATATATATAATAATATAAATATTATCAGGTTAATATTCGATACGAACTATATTAATTACGGCATTATTATTTTTATTTCCTTTATAGTTATATATATTATTTTTCTAAACCTTATATTAATTAATAAATTATTTTATTATATTTTTAAATAAGTATTTAATAAAATTACAATATTTTAAAGCCTTAATAAAATCGGATTTATTAATATATGCATAAAAGCGGAATTTATTTACCGTTATATAATCCTTAACGTATATCTTATTTATAATAATATCGGAATTATATTTAAATAAATGTTTAAAAGCTTTAATTATATATATATAATTTATAAAATATTAATAAAAAACGTATTTATATATATTAACAATATTTAAAGTTAATTTTTATTACCAGAAAACGATATTATAAAATGGTATATAATATTATTCGTTTTTTTCGTTATATTAAAATATAACCGTAAAATTAACGAATTAAAAATTACGAATTATTAAATAATAATTTTTTGGAATCGTAAAATAAGTATCGTTTATATTATAAATTTAGTTACTATATTTTATTTAAAAAAACGTATAACTTAAATTATTAATCGTTTCCGGAAATTTATAAATAATAATAACTTATATAATATAAATAATAATAAAAATATAGTTATCTTATAATCCCGATTAAAATTATAAAACCGTAAAACTTTTTACGGTATATATTATATAAATATTATTTTTATAATATTAAATAAAGGAAAAATCCGTTTTTATTTATAAACTTATAACGAATAAATTATTATATATAAAAACTAGCTTTATAAATATCGTAATATATTCGGTACTAACGCCGAAGCTTTTAGTAATTATTTATTATATCCGATTTTTCGTTTACCTATATAAGATTTCGATATAAAGAATTCCGAAATCCATCCGTTATTTTAGTTACGTTAAAAAAAACAGCTTAATATTAAGCCGCCGAAATCCCGTATTTTTATAAGTTTTGTACTTTAAAAAGAAAAGTTTTAAAAGTTATAACCGGAAATACCGGTAAACCTTAACTTAAGGTACTTATTAAAATATCCATTAATAAACGATTTATTTAAGGTTTTGGGGAAATTATTTATCCCGATAGATTTATTATTATTAAAATCCTTATTAAAATTATGACGAAATATACGACGGGGATCCGGAAGTATTAATTAAGATCCTAAATTAATTACCATAAAAATACCGTAATTACCAAAATCCTTAACTAAAAAAATTTAACGTACGCAGCAGGCCTTAAAAAAAGGTAATAAAAGGCCGGCTTTAAAAATATTACTTACGGTAACGGGAAAATAAAATTACAAAACGTAAAAGTTCCAAATTTATTATAAAACCGGGATTTTAAATATTTCGAATTAATACCTAAAAAAAAGCGAACGTCGGAATAACTATATTTATGGCAAGAAAATAACTTTTTTAATATTAGCCAAAAATTATTTATATTATTTATTTACCCGTATAATCGATTTTTTACGTTAATTAATCGATCCGAATTAAGGTACCTTAAAGATTAAAAAGCATAAAAATATTTTAAAAATTAATACGATAAGTTCGAAAAAAAAAACCGGAAGGTAAAAGTTAAAAAATATTAATTCGGTATTTTAAGGGATATAAATTAAAAAATATAATTTGTTAATAATTATGATAAATTATAATTTATAATATATTATATTAAAGTTCGTTAATATTCCCAATTTATAAAGCTTATTATATATCCGTAATAATATATAATTAATCCGATTTAAGAAAAATTAATATTTATAAATTATTTAATAAACTTAAGATTAATAAAATAAATATAATAAGTAAAAAATATATTAATAATATTATTTATATTACTTAATTGCTTTTTTATGTAATTAAGTCATTTTAACATAAAAGAAATATAATTTCGGATTTTAAGGTAACGTTTATATCCTGTAAGGACGTAAATAAGATAATAAAGTATATTTATAACGTTTTTTACTTTAACGAATTCGAAAATATACCGTTAAAAGCCGCAAAAAGTTAAAACGTCCGTTTCGACTTTCAATATATCGTAACGCTTATTTTATAAGGACGTAAGTAAGTTAGCGAAATATATTTATAATATCCCTTACTTTAGCGAATTCGAAGATATACCGTTAAAAACCGCGAAGAATTATAACGTCCGCTTTAATCTTTAATATACCCTATTTATTAACAATTATGACCCCGCTTCGAAACCGAACGCATTTTTCGTTATCCGTTTTAATTAGGACCGGCCGGGTTTTATTTCCTGATTTTTGGTTTAATATCGCGATTATTATTATTATTAAATAAGCGCCGTTTATTTTTAGCGCGCGATTTTATAACCTCGATAAGGACTATTATTTCGGTTTTATTTTCCGATATATTATCCATAATGTCGGGTTACGTATTATTATTTTTTGGTAATGCCGGCGATTCCGGTAACGATATAAAAGCAAACGAATTATGCGAATATGGGTACGGTAATAAAGGCGGCTTTAATAAATTAAAAATATTAAGGAATTATAGGTTTTAGGCCGACGTTATAAATTAGGGCGATAAGGCGGGTTTTTGATTAAGACGATTTAATATATCGCGAATTATGCGTACGGATACGGGCGTTATAATAACCGGGGTTGCGATTCCGAATTGCGAAGGCGTATGGATTGTATGCCGGGTTAGTATTTAAACTGCTGGGATTACCGTCGAGTTTTTAATTATCAATTTAAACCGAACGGCTGTATAAGGTATACTTTAATTAAGACCGGGCGCGGCTTATAACGGCCTTATAATTTTTTCCGACGTTTATCGAACTTATAACGCGATAAAAGTCCGTATTTTATATAAATCGGTCCGAAGTATAGGGATATGGCGTTATTGTTTTAGATTAAGCGAATTCCGCCGTTTACGGAAAGTTTCTTATACGTTTTGTAAAATAAAAAGGACAGCTTTTTCGTGGATTAAATATAACGTAAAAAAAAGGCGATTTTTTAAAACCTTTTAATATTATTATTTATTAAACCCGGGAACCGTTTTAATTAAACCGGCTATATTTAGAATTAAGTAAAAACCTTTAATTTCGTTTAACTTATTCGGAAACGTATTAAATAAAGATCGTTTAAGTTTAATAAAAATAAACGTTTATTTTACTTTTTTACCGCCGAACGGAAATAACCGTATATAAAATAATTCGTTCGTTCATCATTTATATTAGAATTCGATTATTTTCTAAATAGCCGCTTTTAACGAACCGGCTTTTAATTATTTTTATGCGGATTTTTTCGGATTCGAAAGTTCGGGTATATAAATAAAATTAGGCGTATATAAGTTATAATAAAATCCAGCCGGGATAAGGTTATTACGGTCTTTTTTTAATATAATAATTTCGTTTTTTTAAATATATTAAAATCGTTTTACGTACGTATTTGCCGTTAAATAATATACGTTAATAAGGCCTTATTTTCGTTTTATTCTATAAATTAAGATTATTTTATTTAAAAAGTTTATGGATAATACGAATAATATCTTAATTAACCGAAAGATAAAATTAAAATTTGATATTTATTTCGTTTTAATCGGAATCGTTCGCGATAAATTACGTATCGTTTTTTTTATTATCCGAATCCGTTACGTCGATTTTTATTAGGACTTCCGTATTTTTATGGGAGGTATAATTTTTAGCTTACCGAACCTGGACTTTTTTTATTATTTTAACCAATTTTATAATAAACGGCTTGGTTTTATATTTATCGAATATTTAATAAGGTATAAATAATATAACTTGTTTATAATTAATTATGTTTAATTGCTTATAATTACGAATCGTTCGATTAAATCGTTATTATAAATCTTTTATTAAAAAACTTTTTGATATTTTTTATTATATTATTTAATTAATATCCGGGATATTTATATTTAATTTAAAAGCGACGGTAAATATTACGATACGGATAAAATTATGAAGTTATTTTAATTTATTATATACGTAAATTTAATTCCTATAAGGTATTTTAAAGTTATAAAATTTAATAGCTTTTTTTATAACGTTCGATAAATACCTCCGGTTTATTATGGGTTTAATTAAGTAATTACGGATGTTTATAATTTTTGCCTTATTATTAACATAAATAATGGTTTTAATAAGAGTACGTAAGTTATTAAGCTGGATTAAGGGGATATTATTTAATAATTTAAGGATGTTAATTAATAAAAAATTTAAATACGTTTAATTCGAACGTTAACCTTTAAATATAGGGAAAATAATAATATCGATTTCGGGACGATTAATATTAAAACGCCGGATTTTTATTGTATAGCTATATTTAATTAAACCTTTAATTTAATTAAAACCGTTATATTTTGCCAACTTTTTTTTATAACGTTATTAATAATTATTATATACGCAAATTAATATACGTAAGTAGGAAAAATAAAACGTAAGTTACGGATATTAATATATTTAGGTCCGAAATCTTTCCATTTTGATAATAAATATGTTTTATTAATAATAATTAAATTATATCGTCGTTTAAAAATAGGATTTAATATGGCAGTCTGGAATTAATTATTCGATAGCTGTTTAAGACCAAAATTAATATAACTATGTTATCCGGTAATTATATATTCGAATATTTTTAAATCGAATTTTTTCGTTTCCGCGGATATTAAGATAAAAGCAGAATATGGTATTATTAATATAAAAGTTCGTTATTTTTCGGTTAATTTAATTAAGGATATAATTTGAATAATAATTAGGTCGGTTATTAAAAAAAAGGTTTATATAATTAAGGATTTTTTAAAGTTTATTTTAATAACGAAAAAAATATTAAGCTTTCCGAATACCAGATTATGTACCGTATTTATTTGTTCTTTCCGTAAAATACGGCTTTCCTCGTTAAGTATAGTATTTAACATAAGGCGAATAAACCGATAGCGTAAAGTCTTTATATAATTAGCGGTTATATATAAGACATTAACGTATAAATTAATTACGTTTGTATTAATAAGAGATTGGTAAAGCTATCGGATAAAGATAAACGTATCGTTTTAAAATATTAGGTTTTCGAAGGTTTAAGATATATACCTTAAACCTTTTAATATATTATCTATATTTGGCTAATTAGGACGAAAATATGTTTCGGAATTTGTTATAGGTAATTTTAAGCCTTATATATTATTATTTTGGTTTATAAGGTTATATTATTATCGTGCTGGTTTAAGGGAGGTAAAAGGTTATGGTATATACAGAATAAGATTTTCAGCCATTTTTTCGGGCGCGTATTATTAATTACGTCCTGATTAGGACCAAATGTATATAAGGAGATAAAGATTTTAATTTTGTATTAACTTTTCGTAGTTATAAATAAGTAACGTTAAATTAAAGTTATTTTTAAAGTATTTAAATTAAAGATTTTTAAAAATTTGTATAGGAATGTGCAGAATGAGGCCAAAAAATCACAATTTGATGTTAGGCCTTATTTTTAAGGTTTTGTTATTTTTGTGGAGCTTTTTCTTAAAGAGGTTTAGTCGATACATCTGACCCTTGCAGCTACTTCTTGATTAAAAGCGCCAGCCACGGCTGCGCCGCAGGCGCAGCCACAACCTCAAAAATCGGGCCTGACCTTGGTGAGGTAACCTATACTAACCGTTTCGCCGTTTACCTCCGCCGGTTTTATTTCCCCCTTTACGAAAACCCTTAAAAATATCCATAAAGCAACTAGGTAAAAACGTTATTTACAAAAAAAGATTAGAAATTATTAAAGTAATTCGTTAATAAAATTAATAAAATCGGTTAATTTTTTAACAAAAAGTAACTTATTAATTTTATACGAAATTACTTTTTTTCGGAAAGAAAACGTTTAATTACGCGAAACGAATTATATTTTAAACAAACGTCGAAAAACTAAAAACGAACGTTTTTAAGAAAAACATTTGTTATACAAAAAAAATAAGCTTTTTTGGCCGAAAAAGAAAAAAGTAGTGAAAAAATGCAGCTAATAGCGGCTGAAGGTAATTATCGTAAGAGGGTTAAGACGAAGAAACGAAAGTGTGGCGTCTGCGGCAAGCCCGGATATAATGCGCGTACTTGTGAAGAAGCTGTAGATACGTCTAGCGAAGAAGAATCCGATTGATTTGAATTGATTTAGTATGTTATGGTTGTGTTATTTGAATTTGTTGTTGCGGAATGCCAAAAAAGTGTCTCGCTTATTGGTGTGTCTCGCTCACTGGTGTAGCACGTTACCGCGAATAAGCGCGTTTTAAAATAGAAAAACGAAATACGTTAAAAGGTTAAAGCCGATACAAAAAATACGCAAGCATATAAAGCGGAATAATATCGTAATTAACGTAATATTTTTCGAATTCTATCGAATGGTAACTTTCGTGGCCGTCGAAAATAAAAAAACGTTTTGAACCTATCGTATGCGTCCGAATATATTTATCAAAATATTAAATTTATTTTAAATTTAATTTATTAGTTATCTAGTTATTATTATTTAATATAACTTTTTAATCGGCCGTTAATAATAAAGTATTACGATATTAGGATTTAAGGTAGTTCTTTGCCGTTATAATAATAAATAACGGTATAATTTAACCGTAAAAATTAATAACTTAAATAATTATAATTTAATCTTTATTTTTTTATTACGCCTATTTAAATATTTTACGTTTTTCGGCATTAATAATTAACATATCCGTTATTATAAAAATCTTATTAAAAATTTAATTTTATCGAAATTATAAATATCTTCTTTTATAATACCGTATTTTGCAATAATAACGTAAATAAATTCGAATTATTTACGAAATCTTTATGGATTTTCGCATAAAATCCGTTAATAATCGATTTTCCGATTTAAACGCATTTAAAGCTTTTCTTGCCGTTTAATAAATCTCGACGCCTAATTAATTCCAACGCGTTTTATAACGCGCTAAACGAGTAATAAATTCGCCATATCTTTAACATGTTAAAGCCGGATAGGAAACGTTCGCGCATTTAGGTTAAAAATCCGTTTAAGAATTGATTTTTTTTTCGGTCGCCGTCAATTTTCGCGAATTAGGGATAATATCGATTCGGGCGCGTCGACCGTGATATCGGGTTCTTAAGGTAGTTTCGGCAATATCGTATATAAAACAAAGCTTTTTAAAACCAAGTTTTTAGTTTTATTTCTTAACCTAAACGGTTAGATTTATTTTGGTTTTTTTGTAAGACGTTCCATTTTATTAATGTTAAATAATGGAGAAATAAAGTTAAGTAATTAGAATGCATAAAGAAATGCGCCGTTCGGTGGTATGCGCCGTTCGGTGGTATAGGACGTTATATTAATACATGAAGTATTATTATTAAAGAACATTAAAAAATATTAAATAAATAAACTTTTACATAATAACGCGTTTTAATTAAAACTTTAAAATATTCTAAGACTTATTTTACTAGAATTAAACCATTTTAAATTCTATTATACGCGATAAATTTATATTTAGTAAGGAGGAATTAGGAATATATATATATATATATTTGATATACTCGACGAACTGAGTTTTCGAGATATTGATTTCGATTAATATATTCTTTTTAATTCCGTATAACGTATTATATCAGCAAGTTAGTTACATTAATAAGTCGGTTACTTTTTAGCAGTCCGTAATAACAAACTTTAATAAAAAACTATAATGTAATAAATTAATTTAAACTAATCGGTTTGGTTTTTACTAGACGTATTTATAACTTTAATAAGTATGCGTATTATATCCGGGCTTGCCATAAACGCTGTATTTTAGTTCTTTCGTTTTAACCCTCTTACGACGACCACTTCATCTATTATTGGCTGTATTTTTTTACCACCTCTTTTCTTTTCTCCCAAAGAAGTTTGTCCTTTTTATATAGTAAATATAAGTTTTTCTTTTTAAAATACGTTTATTTTTAATTTTCCGCCATTTGTTCAAAATATAGTTCGTTTTATATAATTGAAAGTTTTTTTTTAAAGAAAACGGCTTTACATAATAGTAATATATAGTCTTTTATTTTAAAATTAGTTTATTTAATTATTTTTGTTATCGAGTTACTATAATGAATTCTATTTATAAATAATGTCTTTATTTTATTATTCTACTGATTTTCTATGAGTTTTTACAGGCGGAAAATAAAATTTATAAAAATAAGCGGGAAAACAGTCGGTATAGATAGAGTTGGAAAAGGTTTCAATTCAGAAAAAACTTTATTAAGATTAAATAAAATAAATTTAACTTTCTTAAATTCAGATCTAATATTATCGGACGTTATGATAATTTTAAACTTGTCCTAAAAATTTGGAAGAAAACTTTCTTTCGTAATATAAGTATAATAATATCCTATTAAACTTTCTATATAAAATAAATAAACGCGCTTTAAAACGGAAAAGTAAAGGACGTCGAAAGGTTAAAATTCAAAAAAGGATATAAAACGTAATAATATCGCTATTTGCATAATATTTTTCGAATTTTATCGAATTGTAACTTTTGTAGGTGTCGAGAATTAAAAACGGTTTCGTTTTTTCCGTACGAGTTCGAATATATTTATCGAAATGTTAAAAATATTTTAATTTTAATTGGTTTATTATTTAATTAGCTAATAAAAGGTTATCGTAGTACTAAATATGAAAATAAAGGTCTTTAATTAAAATAATAAGTTATGGCAAAATATAACTTTATAAATTAAAAACCTTTATAATTATAACCTATTTTCGGTTGTTTTATTACGTTTATTTAAATATTTACATTTTTTAAGTATATTAAATTATTCTGCCCGATATTATAAAAAGTTTCATTAAAAAGTCCCTTTAATTAAAGTTATAATTTTTTAAATAATAGTGTATTTTACGAGTATCACCCGAATTAATTCGAACTATTTACGAAATACTTTTAAGTCTTTTTAAATATCTTTTAATAATTAATCTTCTAATTTAAACGCGTTTTTAGGTTTTTTTTTTCTTTACGTTTAATAAATTTCGACGCTTAGTAAATCTCGACGCGTTTTATAACGCGTTAAGTTAGTAACAAATTCGTTATATTTTTAATTTGTTAAAGTCGGATAGAAAACGTTTACGCATTTAAGTTAAAATTTTAGTCGATAATGTTTTTTCAATCGGTGTTAGTTTTTGTAAAATAAAAGAAATATCGGTTCAAAAAGGTTTACCGTTAAATCGGTTTTATAATATAAATGGAATTATTTCGTATATAAAACTGAGCCGTTTAAAATTAAGTTTCGGGTTCTTTTTTCACTTAAAGGGCTAAATTTATTCTACTTTCTTTTATAAGATGTTCTGTAATATTAGTATTAAAAATGGGCGATTAAAGATAAGTATCTAGAATTGTTTAAAAAGTGACCGACTTATTAACGTGACCTATTTACTGATATAGCACGTTACATGATATATTTTTTAATAAAAAATTCATTTCGACCGTATAGTTATTATAGAATTAGTATAAATATAAAAACATTATATAAATACACATATAAGTTTCGTAAATATTAGGTTTTAATCATGTTTAATATAATTATATTGTTATATATAAAAGCTAAGGATTCGACTTGAGATTATTTACGTAACATCTACCCTGTGAATATTATTAACTTAATAAGTATGTATAAAAAATAATGGAAACGTTTATTTATATATAAAATAACATAAAACCGGAAAAAAGTAAGCCGTTTTTACTATAAAAACGAATAATTTCCGTTTTATTAGCTTATACTTTCCGCATATAATTAATTATATTTTAATTTCGGTAAATAAAATATAAGTCTTAAAACTTCAAATATATTTAATTTCTTAAATTTGTATGGTTTTTATATAATCTTTTAATATGTATCTTAGGTGCTATTAATTATAACTTTGAGTTTATTAACTATATTTAATACTATTAATCGTTGTCTATTACTCGATATACGCTTTATTCGTAAAAAGGTTAACAATTTTAATATCTTTACCTCATTAAAAATTATAATATGAATTAAAAAATAAATGCCGAATGAAACTAATTATAAACTAAAATAAAATATTATATAAAATTAAATATTATCACAGTCTCTTAGATAATTATTAAATTTTATAACATTAACTAAGAGGAAATGTTTATTATATCAGCCTTATTAAAATTTATTATTATAATAAAATATAAAAGAGATATTAATATTTAGTAAAACAAGATCGTATTAAAGTATCCTGTTACAAATATAATATTAAATATAAAAGTCATTATACCGATATATGATATACTTTCATTGTACTTAGCTATAATGGTTATTTATTTGTAATTCCTTTTTTTTATTAAAAATTCACACTTATTTTCATAAGCTTTAATATTTAATGTATATGTCCGTGTATTTATTATACTCTCGTATACGTTTAAACCTATTAATATATTAATTCCGTTTAATAATAAACTCGAAAATACACTAATACGCTAAGGGAATCCATACACTCACCTTTTCCTTACTAAAACACATACATATCTCTCTGATATAAGAATTTAAACAAAATATATAAAATTAAAATAACGACTAATTCTTACAAATAGTAGTTAAATATTACGATATACTTAAAAATAAATTAAAAGTTATATTATTTATAAAAGTCATTATAAATTAAAGTTAATTAAAGATAAAGTTTAAAAAAGACTACATTTTTCCTATCAGAAATATATTACTACCATATATACTTAGAGTTTTATTAACCTATATTTTTATTAACAAGGATCTTATAACTATATGTTATATCTCCTAAGTCATATTAAACCTGCCGAACCGTAGAACCAACGGGCATAAGGTTTATCATAGTCGAAGCTTATTAATAACCACGCATTAAGGCTTTATAAGACTGAGATATATAATCTATCCTAACCGTGAAAACTATTAATTAGTCATCATGTTCGAAGATATTAAGTATTGTATCTATTGTAGAAATTATATCGTGAAATAAATTTTTATATATTTAGCTAAGCCTGGAAAATGAGGCTTTAATCCATATCAACCTTACATAACTATATGTTATAAGAAGTTAAAATAAGTTTATAAATAAGATGCTTTTATAATTTTTTTTTAAGATTTGTAATAACGAAATGAAAATGGTATGCTTTAGTAGGAAATAAATAAATATTCGGATTCTTTTAGCATATTAGTAAAATAAGAACTTTTTAAATAAATAATAGAAATAATTTTCGTTAATACTAGTAGCGATCTTCATTGTAATAATTAAAACTATTAAAATATATAAAAACATTCGAATTATTATTATTATAAAGCTGTTTCGTTTTTCTGTTTATATTAAACGGAAACGAATGTTTATTAAGTATATAATTACTTAATTAAAAAAATGTAAATTAATTGAAAATGAACATATTTAAAAACTATTAGTTTTGGTTTAAAGTAATAGCGATTATTTTAATACTGAATAGTAGATATTCCAGCGAATGTTAAAATCCGAGCGTTTAAATAAAAGTATATGCTTTTCTTATAATATAATATTATAATTCTTCATAGAAAATTTTAATTAAATCTTTTTTATAAATTTTCGCTATCTTTAACAGATTAACAAATTTTCGCATATTTAGTTTTTTTAATACGTTGATTAACCGGTTAATTGTCACATACAGGCCTGCTAGCCTGGCACCCCTACACCGCTTATGTCCTCTCTCTTAATGTATTACCGCTTCCATGCTATATAAGAGCTTTCGGCTCTTATCTATCGATATGAAAAGACAAGAGTCCGTTCTGTTCTAACTTAACCCTATAAGAATAGACTGGTTATACATGATTTAAAGCCGCTATCGTAACATTAATTTAAATGAGTAAAGTAGTAACTTAGCTTATATTATTACTTAAACAAAAGGTTAAAGGGTTATATTAAGTTTTATATTAATTTTAAAGTTTTATAATACGCGTACGTATATTATACTTTATAAACGTAGCCTAATTAAAAAAACGGATTTATTACAATTAAAAACTTATTTATGTAGTATATTCTAGTTATAACTAAGAAATACGTTAATGTAAAAGTAATAAAGACGCCTTAAATAAAACTAGTAGAACATTAATAATAAGCCATAATATAACAAATGGAATAAATGTATATAATTATAAAAATCATTTTAATATTTTATTATTACGAATTTTCTTTGTTTTAAAAAAATATTATATATTAAATAGACCTCTTTTTCACGTAATATAAACTTAGACCTCGCTAGCTCGTTGCGGGAATTTGAATCTTAATTGATTAAATTTTAACGTTACTAAGTAATACTTAAATAACTTCGAAAAATACAAAAAATGAGTTCTTTTTTAGAAATATATAAACTAATAAATTAAAGTTACGCTAGAATCTTACATTTGATTACTATAACTGCTAATAATTACTTAGATAATTTATTAGATAGAGCCCGAGGTTAGGGTACATGCGTATTATTTCTGTAAATTTATAACAACTGCTTATTTTTAAGTCAAGGTTAAAGAACTTGGTCCAAATTTTTTTAACTTGGTTAGAATACGCAACTGCATTTTACATTTATTGCTACAGTATTCCTTACCTCAGCTAGCTCAGGCCTCCCTGGCTCGTTCTCCAATTTCTTCGAAGTCACTTAAGTACCGCTCCATAACGCTAAAAATCAACTAATCAAATCCCAAATCCCCGTAACGAGCTAGCGAGGCCTGAGTTGAAGTTGCGCGAAAAAGAGTCCATTCTGTAGATTTTATTTTTAGAAAAAACAAAAATCCGTAATAATTTAATAACAAGACGGTTCTTATAAATATATATATATTTATACGATTCCCTGCATTATGGTTTATCATCAGTATTATTTTGGTTTTGATTAGGACCCTTTTGCCATTCCCAGACTCCAACGTATTTATTAGCTGCAGCCCGAGCACGTCGCGTTATTATCGCCGCTTTCAGAACACGATAAAATCGAATTCTCCCGATTTTACCGCGTAATACTTACAGAACTAGATATACGCAAACGTACGTTAATATTTTGGTAAAAGCAACGGTTAGATATAGGCTTCGAAAGCTTTATTCGCGGCTGGATTTTTTGCGATGATACAGGCTGAGTTACCAGTTCGACCGCCCGGATTAACCGGTTGATTAACGTATTAAAAAAAAAAAAAACGAATACACGATAAGCTATTAATATACGAAAGTTAATAAAAGTTTTTGATTTCTGCTAATTAGGACCCCGTTATACTTAGATATTACGATATATTATATAAAAAGCTTATTGCTTTTACAAAAGCACCTAAATTCCGCCACCCGCCGGAAGAGCTATTTTTCGATATGGAGATAATTTATACGGCTTTAGATAAAGGTTAACAGTTTATTAAAACGTTAGCTTTTAATTAGTTTAAGCTTTTAAACTAGGTAGTTATATACCTAAGAAAAAAGTAGTAATCGTATAAGGTAAAGCAGAAAATGAAGCGGCTTTATGGTAATAACGATCCGGACGTTTTTATTTACCTTTTTTCATGATTTTAGTTATTTTAATTAGGATCGTTTCCAGGATTAACGGCAATTATTTACCGTATTTGTTAGGCAGGTTTTTGTTATTTTTGGGCGCGTTACAGAATGAGATTAACGTATTAAAAAGGTTAAGTATTTGCGAGAGTTATTATACGTTAAATAAAGATGTAACCCGGTTATTAAAAGTAGTTAAAATAATAATATTAATTTCTTTATAATAATATAGCTTTAATTAGGATTAGAAAACGTTTTACAATTAGGTATAATAAGATAATATCGTGTTTTGGTAGGATAATTTTAACGTTTAGGATTATGTTTGTAATATAACGTTTCGATACGGTTCCGTTATACGTAACCTTATTACCGCCCTTACTTGTTGTTATAGCTATATTTTTAAAGGAAGGTTAAAGCAGTTTATGTTCCGTTTTGATTAATATTATAAATTAAAATGGTTTTACGAAACGTTATAATAATATCTAATACCGTCTGATATTTTCTGTTGGTTCGTGATTAATATTATTCGGACTTTGTTCCTTGATTTTGTTAATATGCTTTATACGCGTAACGGGCAGAAGTTTCCCGGCTTTTTTAAAATAAAGCGTATACCGTATGATAGGCGCCGTTTAATTTCGTTGGGTGTAATTAATAAAGACGAAGGTACCATCGACGGTACCTATGGCGCTTATCGAATGATTTTTTAGGTTACGTATAAATTTTTTTAAAAATAAGCTTATCGGTTTTCGAAACGTTTTTATTTTATTTCCGAGAATTAAAAGATAACTAGTTATATCCGGAAAATCCAGGCCAGTTAAGCCGAAATAGCCGATTTATATAATAGGAAACGATGCCTTTTTTCCGTTCCCGTTTTGTTTTATATATAAATAAATTTCCTGCTTATATTTATACGTACTTATTAACCTAATAATATAAACGAGTTACGTATAACGTATGTTATTTTAAAAACGGATCGTTAGTTTTTAAATAAGATAACGTAGTTATATTAGAAATCGCCGAAGTTTTACCTATTTAAGCTTTTTATCCTTTATATACATAATGCTCGCATATTCGCGTTATTTCTTTAAAAATTACGCATCCGATACGAATTACTTGTAAAAGAAACGTTTGATATATACGGAATTATTAATAATGCCTTCGTCGAAGATCTTTTTCGGAAACCCAGCTTACCGAGTTCATGGAATATATATGCTTTCGGTTAACCGTCGCCGAGTTCGAAACTATCGCGCATAATTTGGTTTTTAAATATCTTGATTACGTTAGATGGATAGGGGAAGCATTGCGGGGTTTTAATCAAAACGCGTTAATAAATATAAGTTTATTTAAAGAAGATTTTTTATCGTTATTTGGTAATAATACGTTACCTGGTAACGTAAATATTTTATTTTGTTATTCGGGAATATAATTTATTTTTATTACTTTCTAGGTAGCGTAATTCTAATTAAGGCGTGGTAAAGGAAGCCGTATTATCAACTAATTATGGAACCGGGAATATTTTTAACGCGGATAATATTCCATAAAATAATGACTTTCTTAACCCTACTATGGATAATAACCAGCCGCCAAATGATACCATTCGTATTAATAAAAAATTCCGAAATTATTATCGCTATCATTAAAAAGCCCAGGTTTATTTATGCCTTTTGCATACTATATAATATGGCGACGTTAGTTATATTAAGCGGTTAATACCGATATTATCAATCCTTTTTATAAGGCCGGTTAAAATAATTACGGCAAAAAAATATTTTATTTCGATTGGATATTACGTCCTAAAGTATTAAATTAAGCGCTTATTAATTTGATCTTAACGTCGAATTTGGTTCTTATAAAATCCAAAAAGAAAATATGGAAAGCATTTAATCAAAAAGGTGAACACTATAATTTATGGCTTGCTAACGAATTCCGCCGTTCGAAAAACAATATACATAACGTTAATACTGTTTTTTTCCGAGATTTATTTCTGATTAAGTACCGTATTTCCTTATAACGCAAATTCCATACCCGTTATTCCTTTTTACAAAATAAGCGCCACGTTATTCGAAACTTTCGTAACGAAATTCTTAAACGTGCCCACTTTTTGCTTCGTAATTATTAAATTATTAAAAATACCCATTTCGAATTAAGGTAAATAGCTAGGAATCCGAAAATATTTTAACCGCAAACCGCAAAGCTATGGAAATTAAGTTTATCGACTTTAATAATACCGTACCTATTATTAACGACGAAGGTGGGCTTAATTAGCTGGACATAACAAAAAACGAAGAATAATTAATAAATGGCCTCGACGTAACTGCTTAAAAAGTCCTTAGTACCAAGTTCGCTAAAGATAATTTAGCTTCGGATAACGGTAATATTTTGGATATAGAAGAAGGATATAACCTTATAGTACAGATTACGGACGAGTTAATAAATGATTCTAATCAGGACCGTCCGTTATTGTCCGCGTCGTTATCGGATAAACAAAGTTAAGATTCGTCGGATAACGACGAGCTGATAACATAATCTTTTATCCTTTATTATTTTTATATTCTAGCACGCCCGATACGCGGATTTTCCTATATTCTTAACATTAATATAACTTAATATTTTTCGTAATCCTGATTAGGTATATTTTGTTTAATTATTTTATTTCTAGGAATGTATCATAAATATTTCGTATTAAAATAAATTGCCGATTTAATAATATCGTATTATTTATGGCTAAATATATCGTATAATTTTGCATTAACCTATATATCTCGTCTATAATTAACTTACTAATTAACGTTCTTACGTATATTTTAAAATCTTTTCGTTTTATTCTACCATTTTTCGCGTATTATTACAACCTATACATTAATAACTTTTTTTATATTATCCGGTTTTAAAATCTTTTCCGTTTTAGGCGTAATATTCTAGTTTAAATCCCCTTAAAAATCCTTATTCAGACTATATAGTAATACCGAGTATTTAAGGATCGCGTATATATATTCCTTACCGCGTTTTTATACGCAGTTGGCATATTTATCGCCTGCATAACCCCGTAAATTATAACATTTATAAAACGGTTATATGATATATATTTTCTGGCCAGTCGGCCCCGTTTATAAAGTTATAAATCTTTTTTCGTATCGTTTGCAAGGTGCTTGGTTTATGTATTTTTTTCGCTAAATTGCGAAAGCCGTAATTAATTAGGGGTTTATAATTAGTTTAGCAATTTAATAACCCATAAGGCCGTTATAATCCGCCATAACGTATATTTTGTTTTGCCGGTTGCTATTACGTAAAATATCCCGCGCTGTAATATTAGTATTTAATGTTTATATAAGTAATTCGCGTTTATTTCGTATAAAATCCTATTCGTAATATAAGTTTTTTGCGATATTACCGAGTTTATAAATTTTTATTAATCGTAGGATTTTCTTGATTAGTACGGATAAGTATTAATATTAAGAGGTAAAGTACTTATAACCTTCTAGTTCTTCCTTATATTAATGTAGTTTTATAGTATATACCTGGTTTTTGGAATCGGTTACGTATAATATATATTTTCTGTAAGGAATATTCTATATTTTGGGATAGTTAAATATTATTTAGCTAATATTACGGCGTTTTAATTAAGACGACGTCGTAAATTATGTTATGCCGTAAGCCTTTTTGGTGGTAGTTCCGATTATTTCGTAAATCGGGATTTTGTTATCCGTTTTTAAGGTGGTTAAGGTAGTAAAGGTTATTTTTCGGTAGCAGTATCAGCGAATTTAACGTACTTAAACGGAAGTTCAGAGTTTACCGGGTCTTTTTAGCTTATACCGTTTGCAGAATTTTTAAAAGCCGATTCCAGTATATAGTTAAGGTCGCTTATTTCCTGTAACATTATAAAGTATATAAAAAAGAAAAACGTATTAATGATAATTATTACGTATAAATAAATTAATTTTACGTATTATAATAAGGTAAGGTATAATATGGTATGGTGTGGTATAAAAAGTTAAGTTAAAGTAAGTAATGTTAATTATATATAAAATAATTATAGTACTTTTATTCGATATGTATTTAATTAAAGAAATTTTATAAATTATATTAAACAATTAATAATAAAAGTAAGAACCTTTTATAATTTATATACAATTATTAGTTTTTTTTATATGTTATTACTTCGTTATAAAAAAGAATAACGTTAGCTTTTAAGTTGCTATTTAGCAACTTATATAGATTTAACCATCCGTACACCTATAATTACATAATCCTAAAGTTATATATATTTTAATCCTAATTATGTATAATACTTTTAGATTTTCTTATAACCTATTAATTATCCGTAAGCTTCGTTTATACATCATAAATTACTATATATTTCATATTATTATTAATATTATTCCCGGAAATTATTTAGCATACGAACTTAACTTTATCTAATATATTTTATGTTTTATAATTTTATTTTAGTTCTAATTAATACGGATTCTAATTAATAAACCTATGTTTTCCTTAGATTTCTTAATTTTAAATGATTTTCTTATAGTATTTAACATTATTTAGTTATCATAATGGCATTATTACCGTTTGATAAACAAGAGTACGGCAACCGTATCCGAAACGTATATGGCGAGCTAAGAAAAGATTAGAGCGGATATAAAGATATGAATGCTGGCAGGCTAGCTTTCGATACGAATTATATTAATTACGGCGCCGTTTTTCCTATTTCCCTTTTAATTATATATACTAGCCTTTTAAACCTTGCCTTAGTTTATAAATTATTATTCGTTAACGCTACGTAAGTATTCGATAAAGTTCCAGTATTAAAAGACCTTAATAAAACGGGGTTTATTAATATTTGCCTTAAAGCGTAATTTGCTTACCGTTATATAATAATTAACGCATATCTTACATACGATAATTTCGAAATAATATTTAAATAAATGTTCAAGGGCGTTAATTATATATATATAACTTATAAAACGTTAATAAAAAACGTATTTATATATTTTAATAACTTTTAATTTTTATTTTTATTATCTTAAAACGAAATTATAAAATGGCATATAATATTATTCGTTTTTTTATGACACCAAAATATAGCTATAAGGTTAACGCATTAAAAATTACGGATTATTAGATAATACGTTTTTAAAATCGCAAAACAAATATCCTTTATATTACAAATTTAATTAGCGCATATTTTCTGAAAGCCTATGCAACTTGGGCTATTGATTGCTTTCGGCAATTTATGAACGATAATAACTTGCATAACATAAATAATATTAGGGATATAGCAATCGTATGGTTCCGATTAAAAGTATAAAACCGTAATATTTCGTGCGGTATATATTATATGGATACCGTCTTTATAATGCTAAGCGAAAAAACAATCCGTTTTTATACGTAATTATTTACCGATTAAATAACCATATATAAAAATTAGATTTATAAATATCGTAACATATTTGGTATTAAAGCCGAGGATTTTAGTAAAATATTATCATATCCGACTGTACGTTTAGTTATATGGGATTTTAATACAGGAAAATTCCAAGTCTTACCCGGGGCCCCAGCTACGCCGACAAAGCAAAAACGCCGTAACAAAAAAGCGAAGGCTAATACCCCTACACGTCGTTCGTCTCGGAGAATAACGTCTTAAAAGCCGCAATCTAAGATACCAATAAGCCCTAACGCGGGATACTCCCGGATAAACGATATATTTAAATCCCCGGGAAAATTATCCGCCCTTATAAACCTATAATTACCGAAATCCCCTAAAATTGCGCGGCGAAGTAGGCGATAAGCGCCGAAAAGTACTAATCAGGACCACGAACCAATTAATCCGAGCAAACCGTAATCACAAAAATCCCTATTAAAAAGCTAGCGATATCCGCGACCGGGCTTAAGAAGTAATAACGGGAAGCCGGCTCCAAAGGCTATTGCTTATATTTGCAAAAAAACAAAATTACAAAACGTAATAAATTAAAATCTATTATAAAACCGGGACCTTAAACATTTCGAACTAGTACTTAGAAAAAAGCGGACGCTTGAACAGCTATATATATGGCGAAAGGATGGCCTTCCCAGAATTAGCGACAAATTATTTACTTTATTAATCTACTTATATACTCGATCCCTTACGCTAATTAATCGATCCGAACTAAGGCACCCTAAAGGTTAAAAAGTATAAGAATATTTTAAAAGCTAGTATAACGAATTCGAAAAAAGGGATCGGAAAGTAAGTGTTACGAAACAGGAAAGACTCCCAGACCAGAAATGAGACCCTAGGAAGGTGACCCCAACGGGTAAACCTCGGCCCCACAAAATGATCTTTGTCGCGTTGACAGAGACCATCTAGAGACTTTTAGGGGACCATACAGAGAGGCTTTAGGGACCTTAAGGAGATGAGAAGGATATATATGAACCAAGTTTCCCTTATGGATAGTACCTACTTAATTCCGTTCTTTAGCTATCAATTTAAGCTTTTAACTAGAGGTAACCGTACCGTTTTTTTAATTAAGGGAAGAGTTTTTAAACCTTTTTAACGAATAAGACCTTTAGTGGATTATTCCTCGCTTTATTGTTACCTGCAAATTAAGACCCTATTTCGGATATTGCTTATATTTCCAGGTGGATGTATAATAGGTTCGTTACATTTTGATAGCTTTTTGATTAATAGCCGATGGATGATTCCAAGCCCAGTTAGGTATAAGCTTTCCTGAACTTAATAAAGACGATATTATAAAACGACGTTCAAAAGATAAATAATATACCCGATCCCCGTTATAAGCCGGTAAGGGATTAGTAACTAAATTAAATAATTTACTTTTTATCGAAAAAGTTCTTTAATTAATTAATAATATTATGCCTTTTATAACCCGTGGCAAAGGAGAACTTTTTTTTTCCCAGACCCAGTAATTAACCCCGGCTTTAAAGGATATTATTAAGGTTTAAGGAGATTCGGAAAAGGAAAAAAAGCCAGTAGTTTAGGAACTTTAGGGCCCGAAAGGAAAGGAAAGAGAGTTTTCTTCTGAAAAGAAAATGGAGATCCTGTTACGCAAAATCCAAGCCCTGGAAAGAGATAGAGAAGAGAAACCTTAACCCCCCAGAAAAAGTATGGCTTAACCTATTAAAAAAATGGAGGAGAAAACTTTAGTACCTTTATTATTTGGCCCCGACCGGTATTAGGAAATTACTATCCCACCCTTTAAATATTATGGAATACCTAAAGTTAAAGGATATAAGCCAGCCGTTTTTAAACCTTATAATGGATTTATAAATATAGAAGGATTTTTGATCCAGGCCCGGATTTATCTTAAATTTTACCAGAGTTTTTTGATAGAGGATTATCAGAAGGTATTAGTTATTTTTTAAGTATTCGTAAGAAGAATTTTTTTATAGTTCGAGCTAATTTTGAAGGATTATTTAAAAAATTACCTCGAAAGCTTATTTGACGTTATTAATTATATTTTTAGCGATTATAAGCATTTCGAAGATAAAATGCGAACTTTATTCGGAAATACCGATAAAGAATAACATGCGGTAAAATAACTACATTTGTTACGATAGCTCAAGTTAGTAACAAAGTATACGACCGAGTTTAATTATTTGGCCGTTATTTTATAATTACCAGCAAACGTATTATTTTACCCATATTACAACGACTTAAAACCTTAGGTTAAGGACGAGATATATAAAGTATCTAAAATAAAATCTTTCGAAGATTATATAAACCAGGTTATTATTATCAACCGACGTACTTTTAATAAATATTTCGAAAAAAAAGGATTTAACAAACGAAATAACGATAAAGGCGTTAATAGCCGAATTAAAAAGAATAAGGGCAAATTTTAAAAGGAAGTAAGTATTATTTCGAAGGAGCCCCAGAAAAACAAGTTTAATATCGAATGTTTTAACTGTAGCAAAAAAGGGCATTTTAAAAGCAAATATCGCTTTCCCGTAAAAAGGAATTCTAAGAAGGGAGGAATTCCTTAATTCCAGAAAAAAGCTAGAACGGTTAAACAAGAAACCGACAGTAAGGCAGAAAAGAAAGAAAATAAAGTCGGTTCGATTTCCTTTTAGCCAGAATTTACTATTGCCATTATTACTTAGATTTAGAACGATATTTTAAAGTATGAGGATTGCCTTATTTATTAGGACTTTAAAGTTAAAGCTTGTAAGTATTATCCCGGATAGATAACTTTCAGGATAGCCATAAAGTTAGGATGTTCCTGCTATTTTAATATATTTTAATATAAGATGTACGATGAAAATGGTTAGTTTCGATCCGACGTTAATAACTACGGATAGTTGTCCCCGGAGCTTTGCGAGCTTTCCGAATGTACGGTATATACCAGATCCCGAGAAAACTAGCATAAGTCGTTGCACTTTACCGCTTGTTACGTCGACGATTATCTCGTATATTTTAGAGCTAAAAAAGATAACGATTTTTGGCCTGGATAAAACGAGAAGATACTTACAAAACTAGATAACGAGTGCAGATATATAGAAATTTCCCGATGGCCAGAATACCTTAAATTTTGTTATTTATATCCCGAATTAAAATAAAGCCAAAGGGCCATATCGTAAGAATGTTTATGTTATTCCCCGATATTTTGTATTTAATACGAACTTTTAAATATGGGAATATTTCTTTCGGAAATTTATACCTCTAACCCGATAATTCGAAAGATATAAAATTAAGGATCGAATCCGAAAAAAATAATTATCCCTAAATGCAGATATGGCAAAAAAACATAGTTTAAATATAAAAACGATTAATATACTAAATACGTTATTCGAAAGGTACGTAAATGGAGACTTTTTTAAGCTAGATATTACCACAAGTTAAAAAACGCCAAAGGCCCTTAAAAGTAAGATATCGAAAAGCCCTAACTTATAAAACCTTATGCAAGGTAGCAAAAGGATTACGTAATTAGATCGAAATTCCATTTTAATATAAGAATAACATATTTAAAGTTATAATCGACTTAAAAGCCGAAAGCAACTTTATCTTTCCCGCGGTAATAAAAAAACATTAAATTCCTTAAAGGTATAAGCTAAAATCCTATAAGTTACGGATAATAAACGGAAACTTATTTAAGTATAAAAATGGACGAATTTTGCGAAAAACTAAAGAACTTTCCGTTTAAATCTAAAGATATTAAGAACGGATCTCGTTGGATATTGCCGACATTTCCGGATATGATATTATCTTGGGAATGCTATGGCTTAGGACCAGTAATTTACATATTAACTGAAAACACCAGACATTTTCCTAGGAAAGCAAAAAAAAACTACCTAAGGAAAACGAACAAGAAGTTTGTTATGTTATTAAAGAAGTATAAGTGCCAAACCAAGCCGAAACGGTATTATCTGAATATCGAAGATTTAAAAGATTGTTTAAGGATAAAAAAGATTACGAGTTACCGTTATATAGTTAATAGGATTACCGAATACCTATTAAGGAAGGATATTATCCTAAATTTTACAAAATTTATTACATAAACCTTAAAAAGTTAAAAGCCTTATGGAAAACTATTTAACTCGATTTAAAGAAAAGATATATCCGACTCTTTAACTTTCTTGCTGGATACCTTGTCCTTATGGTACCAAAAACCAAAAACGGAAAGTAAAAGATTAACGAAAACGGAGACCTAGTTTTTAAAAGAGTTATCGATTATAAACAGCTTAACGATATCATAATTAAGAATGGATACCTTTTAACCTTTATAAATATACTGAAAAAAAACGCTAGCAAAGTTAAATAGTTTACTGTACTTAATTTTCGAGATAGTTATTACCGTATCAGAATAGCTTAAGGAGAAAAATGGAAAACGGTATTTAGAACGATATACGGACTTTACGAGTACCGAATAATGCTTATGGGACTTATTAATGCCCCCGCTAGTTTCCAACGTTTAATTATAACCATATTACGAAAATTCCTGGATAAGTTTGTATTCGTTTACCTCGACGACATTCTTATTTACTCCGAAACTTTAAAGGAACATAAATAATATGTGGCTTAAATATTTAGAACCTTGGATAAGGCAAATATTCGAATCAACCTAGCCAAAAACGTATGGCATATACAGAAGCTAGACTTTCTGGGATATATATTTACTCCTAGCCAAATTCAGATTTAACGCTTTAAGATGGAAGTAATTAAAAACTGGCCTATCCTTAATAAGGCGACCGTTACCGATATCCGACAGATTTTAGGATTTACGGGATACGTATAAAACCTAATTAAGGGATACGGAGACATAGTTAAACCATTAACGAAACTTACTACCAAAAAGTACGTTAATAAAAAGTTTAAGCTTTTAAAAGATATAAAAAAAGTATTTCAGATTTTAAAGGACGTAATTACCAATGGACTTATAATAAGATTACCTAACGCAAATAAGAAAAAGCGCTTAAAGATAAACGCCTCGGATTATGCATTAAGTACCGTCTTAAAACAGCTGGAAAATAACAACAAATGGTATTTAATAACCTATTATTCGAAAGCATTCCGAAATGTAGAATTTAGATATCCGATTTACGATAAGGAACTATTGATAATTATTAACGCTTTTAAAAAATGGGAGCCCTTTTTTAATAGAACCAAAAAACTTTTTAATATTTACTTTAATCACAAAAACCTTACCCGATTTATAAAAGCATAAAAGCTAAATAAACGATATAAAACTTAAATAATTTTCTTATTAAGATTTAATTTTAAGATATATTATATTAAAGGAAAAAAGAATATCTAGGCGGATATTTTTAATCGCAAAGGTAATTATAATCCGAAAGTTCCTAAACGAAGCATGCAAATATTATAATATAATAAAAATGGTATTATATAGTTATGCGAAATTTTAAAGAAATTAATCTTAAAACTTTTAACAAAGTTTTAAAGTTTTTATAACATAAATAAAAAAAAAGAAATTTAACAGCTAAAAGGATAATTAAAAAGCCAGCTATTATATTACGGCAAAATTTATGTTCCCAGGAATTAATAGGAACAATTTGTAAAAAAATTCCACGAAGATTTATTACATGGACATTAAGGAATTTTTAAAACCACCCGACAATTACAGGAAAAATACGATTTCCCAAAACTGCGCCGGATAATTAAGAAGGTTGTTAAAAATTGTAATACTTGCAATAAAGCCAAAGTAGCACGCCATAAGCCTTATGGGTTGTTGTAACCGACCGACATTCTTGATAAGGTATGGAACACCATAGCTTAAAATTTTATTATTAACTTTTCTTTATCTAAGGACCTAATTATTAAAGTCGAATACGACGGAGTCTGGATAATCGTTAATAAATTTACTAAATATAGGTACTTTTTACCTTTTAAAGGAACTATAACGGCAGAATAGCTGGCCTATATATTTATCCGATATTACTTTAATAAATACGGAGTACCAAAAAAGATCATTTTTAATTAAAATAAGCTTTTTATATTTAAGTTTGGTACCAGCTTTTTTAAATAAATAGGCGTTAAGCTTAAGTTTTCGATAACTTATTACCCTTAAACAAACGGTTAAACGGAACGACTAAATTAGATTTTAAAGTAATACTTTCGAAGTTATATTAATTATTAGCAAGATAACTAGGTAAAGCTGTTATTATTAGCATAAATGGTTTATAATACGTTTATTAACGAAAATATAGGTATATCCCTTTATATAGCTATATACGGACATAAGGCAGTAATTCAATAACCAGAATAATCGACGTACAAAACTTTTATAATTACTACCATAGTTTTTCGAGCAAAAATAATAGTAACGGAAATCAAGATAATACAAGCCCGATTATAAACCGAGTTGCGTTTTTTTTAACAAAGAATGGTTTAATATTATAATAAGAAAAGAATTAAGGGATTAATTTTAGCGAAAGGAGATAAGGTTTATTTGCTACGTTAAAAATAAAACGTAACGTCAAACATCTCATAAATTAAGATTAAAAGGTTTAGCGACAAGCTTAATTTTAAGAAATTTGGCCCGTTTAAGGTTGATAAAGTTATTTCCAAAACTAACTACCGATTGTTATTACTTAAGATAATAAAGATATACCTTATTTTTTATATTTCCTTGCTTAAACCAATACCTAAAAACGTCCCGTTAAAGACAAGTTTGAAAATCGAAAAAAATGATGATAAGTACGAAGTCGAAAAAATACTGGATTCCAAAATGGTCAAAAATAAGATTTAATACCTAGTTAAATAAAAAGGATACTTATACGAAAAAAACATTTGGGAACTATTTAACCATTTAACGAATACGATGGACCTGGTTAAGGCGTTTTACCGGCAAAATCCCGACCGACCGTTTTTAACGCAGTTAAAGTCGCGGGCGATAAAGGTCCCCTGCTTAAGTTTAAACCCGCAACGTTCCAGTCGAAGGAATTAATGTCCGAAACCAATTACGCCTGTTCCTGCCGTAGACGTTCCTTTTTTTTATCTAATTTTTTTTTTCTTTTAATTCGTTAATAGAACGAAGTCCCTGTCGAATCATTTCCACCTTGCGGTGTTGAAGAAAGTCCTGTTATCGACTTAACCGAATCAGCCTTGCCGTGGCCTCGGATTATAACCGCTGAAGGTTTAATAGCGTTTTTTTAGCTACCCTTTTTTCTTTATTAATTCGCGCTTTTTCCGATCGAATGTTTTGTAGCGATTTTAAAGAAACGTTGTTACCCTTACATAATACGTTTACTTCGTAACAGTGTTGGTACTTTTTTTTTCCCTTAATTATTTTATACTCCAACCCCAAGTTTTCGCAACGTTCGTACGGTATGACAAGGTAACCAAAATTAACAATAAAAGACGCAAGATCTTTCTTACTATCGGTGAAGGATTTAAAACGTTTTCGCGAGGGACCTGACATAATGGCAAGTTAATTGGAGATCACAGGAAGGAAAAACCAACCAGGAAAGAAGGGGATTAACTTATTTATCTTTAGGGATAAAGATCCTGTGAGGAGGGGAATAGTATTACGAAACAGGAAAGATTCCCAGACCAGAAATGAGACCTTAGAAAGGTAACCCTAACGGGTAAACCTCGGCCCCATAAAATGATCTTTGTCGCGTTAACAAAAACCATCCAGAGACTTTTAGGAGACCATACAAAAAGGCTTCAGGGATCTTAAGGAGATAAGAAGGATATATATGAACTAAGTTTCCCTTATGGATAGCACCTACTTAATTCCGTTCCTTAGCTATTAATCTAAGCTCTTAATTAGAGGTAATCGTACCGTTCTTTAATTGAGGGAAGAGTTTTTAAACCTTTTTAACGAACAAGACCTTTAGTGGATCATTCCTCGCCCTATTATTACCTGCAAATCAAGACCCTATTTCGGATACTGCTCATACTTCCAGGTGGATGTATGACAGGTTCGTTACAGTAAGATTCAAAATTTTTTAATTCGGTATTATGGATTATAAGCTATAAGTTAAAAACGTTAATTTGTTAAAAGTTCCGATAAATTATAATTTAGCACGCGTAATATAAAAATTCGTTAATTTTTTTAGCTTAAAAGGTTTATTATATATTTATTATTACATATAATTAATCCGAATTAGGAAAAACTAACGTTCCGATATACTTTAACGAATTTAAGATTAGTAATAATAATAAATATGGTAAGTAATTTATTTAGTTAAATCTTTACGTAATTAAGCTATTTTAACGTAAATAATATTATTTTAAACTTTAAATAACGTTAATATCCTATAAAAACTTAAATAAATTATTTAAATATACTTATAACGCCTTATATTATAACGAACTTAAAGATATACCGTTAAAAACTATTACAAGTTATAATATCCGCCTTAACCTTTAATATACCTTATTTATTAGCAACTTCGACAGATATATAACGTCGCAAAACCCAGATAAAACTTATCTTAAAAAGCTGAAAATAATTTAATTTTTTAACATCTTCCTAAATTATTCGTTAATCGATATTATATAGATATTTACACTTATCGCGCTTTACGACCGTAACCCCGCCTTAAAACCGAACGCGTTTTTCGTTTGCCGTCTTAATTAGAACCGGCCGGGTTTAATTTCCTAATTTTTAACCTAAAATCGTAATTATTGCTTTTTTCGGATAAGTGACGTTTATTCTTAACCCGCTTTTTCCCAACTTCGATAAAAACTGTTACCTCGGCTCCATTTCCCGACATATTATCTACAGCGTCGGACTACGAATTATCACGTTCTGGTAATGCCGGCGATTCCGGTAACGATATAAAAACGAACGAATTATGCGAATGCGAGTACGGTAATAAAGGCGGGTTAATAAATCAAAGATATTAAGAAACGGTAGGCTTTAAGTTAACATTATAAATAGCGGAAACGAAGCAGGCTTTTAATTAAAGCTATCCAATATACCGTACGTTACGAATACGGGAATAGGCGTTACGATAACCGGTATCGCAACTTTAAGTCTCGAAGGTGTATAAATTGTATACCGGGTTGATATTTAAATTATTACGGTTGCCGTCGCGTCTTTAGCTACCAGTTCAAACCGAGCCGTTATATGCGGTATACCTTAATTAGGACCAGGCGCGGCTTACGACGGCCTCGCTATCTTTTCCGCTATTTGTCGGGCTTATAACGCGGTAACAGTCCGTAACCTATATGGGTCGATACGAGGTATAAAGATATGGCGCCGTTATTTACGATTAAGCGAATTCCGCCGTTTGCAAAAAGTTATCCGTATTTTTTATAAAATTAAAAATACGGCTTTTTTATAAATTAAACAGAACGCCGATAAAAAAGGATTTTTTAAAACGTCCTAATATTATTATTTATTAAGCCCGTGAACCGTTTTAATTAATTCGATTACGTTTTATATTAAATAAAAAGCTTTAATTTCGTTCGGTTTATTCGGAAATATATCGAATAAAAATTACTCAAGTTTAATAAGAATAAATATCTATTTAGTTCCTTGGCCGCCTAACGGAAACGACTACGTAAAAAATAATTCGTTCACCCGTCGTTCATACCAGGATTTAATTATTCCCTAAGCAAACCCTTTTATCGAACCGGCTTTTGGTTATTTCTATGCCGATTTTTTCGGATTTAAAGGTTCGGAAATATGGATAAAATCAGGCATACATAAATTATAACAAAATCCAGCCGGAATAAGGTTATTACGGTTCTTTTTTAACATAATAACTTCGTCTTTTTTTTAAATACGTTAATATTACCTGACGTACGTATTTACCGTTAAATAACGCATGTTATTAAGACCTTATTTTTATCCTATTCCGCAAATTAAAACTGCTTTATTTCGGAGGTTTACGGGCAATATTTTAACCAGCCGAAAGTTACGATTAAAATTTAATAATTATCTCGTCCTAATTGAGATTATTCGCGATAAATTACGTATCTTTTTCCTTATTATCCGAATTCGTTACGTCGATTTCTATGACGACCTTTATGGTAAAGTCCTTGGCCTACTGGGCCAAAGTTTTCTTTACCATTTTAACCATTTCTGCAATGGACAAGTTGGTTCCATATTTATCGAACGCCTAATATAATGCGAACAATATCGCTTGTCCATAGCTAGTTATATTTAATCGCTTATAGCTACAAACCGCTCGGCCAAATCGCTGCCATAAATCCTTTATCGAAAAGCTTTTCGGTATCTCTTATTGTACTATTTAACTGATATCCGGAATATCCATCCCTAATTTAAAGGCGACCGTAGATATTACGATACGGACAAAACCGTTAGGCTTTTTTAATTTGTTGTATACGCAAGCTTAATCCCCGTAAGGTATTTCGAAGTTATAAAACTTAATAACTTTTTTTATAACCTTCGACGAATACCCCCGATTTACCATAATCCTAATTAGGTAATTACGGATGTCCATAGTTTTCGCCTTACTGTTAACATAAACGATAATCTTAATAATAACACGCAAGCTATCAAGCTAGGTTTTAAAGTTATTACTGGATGGTTTAAATATATTAATTATTAAGACATTTAAATACGCTTAATTTAAACGTTAACCTTTAGCTATAGAAAAGGTAATAATATCGATTTCAGGGCGATTAATACTAAATCGCCGGACTTTCGCTTTATAGCCATATTTAACTGGATTACTTATTTAATTAAAGCCGCCATATTTTACGATCTTTTTTTTAGTTACATTACTGGCCGTTACTATATACGCAAATTAATATACATAAGCAAAAAGAATAAATCGCAAATTACGGATATTAGCATATTTAAACCGGAAATCTTTTTATTCTGCTATTAGATATGCTTCGTTAATAATAACCAAATCATATCGTCGTTCGAAAATAAAATTCCTTATAACATTTTAAAACTAATCGTTCGATAACTGCTTAGGATCAAAAATAATATGGCTATATTATCCAATAACTATACGTCCGAACATCTCCGGATTAAGCTTTTTCGTATCCGCGGATATCAGGATAAAAGCAAAGTATAATATTATTAATATAAAAATTCGTTATTTTTCCGCCAGCTTAATTAATAATACGATTTAGATAGTAATTAAGTGGGCTATCAAAAAAAGGCTTAAATAATTAAGGATTTCCCGAAATGTATTTTAATAACGAAAAAAAATATTGAATTTTCCGAATACCAGATTATGTACCGTATCTACCTGTTCTTTCCGTAAAATACGGCCCTGCCTGCTAAGTATGGCATTTAATATAAGGCGAACAAATCGACGGCGCAGAATTTCCGTAAGGTTATCGATAATACATTTAACGTTAGCGTATCGGTTAATTATGTCTGTATCGGCAAAAAACCGGTAAAGTTATCGGATAAGGATAAACGCTTTACTTTAGATGATTAAATACTTAAAGGATTAAGGTATCCATCCTAAACGTTCGAATATTTTATCCGTATTTGGCTGATTAGGAAAAAAAAGTGTTTCGGGATTTGTTATAGGCGATCTTAAGCCCTGTATATTATTATTTTAACTTATAAGGTTATGTTATTATCGTACTGGCGGAAAGGGGGTATATGGTTTTGGCATACAGAAAACGGAATTTTTAGTTATTTATTTAAGCTAACAGTAAATACCTTATCCTAATTAAGATTAAACGTATATAAAAAGATGCGCATTTTAATTTTATATCGAATTTTCGCAATTATAAAAGGGGTAGCGTGAAATTAAAGTTATATTCAGTATTTTCGTTTTAATGATTTCTAACGATTTGTATGGAAGTGCGGAAAACGGTAAGGCAATTTTGTAACTAACTATCAGGCCCTATTTTGAGGTTTTGTTGTTTTTGTGGAGAAGATTCTTAGAAAGGTTTAGTCGATATATTTGACCCTTGAAGCTATATTGTGATGGAAAGCGCTAGCCACAGCTGCGCCGCAGGCGCAGCCCCAACCTCAAAAATGGGGCCTGATTTAAGTGAGGTAAAGTATTCCCAGCTCAAATATACGGTATATACCTCGGCTTGGCAGGTCTTACCTAGGAGAGCCATCCGCCTATACGTATATAGTCCCCGCTCGAGCATTCATTGTGTTTGACCGCCTCACTACTACTACATCCTGCATCGCGTCTGCTCTGTATGCTCCCTCTGCTTACAGTAAGTACAGTACCTACCCACCCATGACATGTAGAGCTTTCTATGGAGCATAGAACGACCGCCAGTATGGGCCCTTCAGCCTAGGCAAGTTTTAAGCCTTTAAGCGTATGCCTAAGTCGTCCCTAAATCTTGATCGTCGCCCCCCTCCCCCATCCACTAGACCTAAGTGGTAGACGAACGGCTTTTTCGTATGTATCCCTCTAGAATCGGTATCTACCTGGCCTTGAAGAGAGCCAAATATTGAAGGTCAAGGTGAAGGCCACCGACGTCGTCGCTGCCGGCCTTGAAACTTCTCGCGGCTGACATCGCTATTCCCGCCATCGCCATCGCCGTTGCCATTGTCCTTGCCAATGCTGTCGTCGCCGCCGTTGCGTAATCAGTCAGTCTGCTGATTGCTTTCCTCCCATAATGCATCGTCATCATCATCATCATCATCATCATCATCATCATCATCATCACCATCACCGTCTTCATCTTCATTGCCACCACTACCATCACCATCACCATCAATCATCATCGTCACCGTCATATGCGTCCTGGCTAACGCGAGGCGCGCTGACCTTCGTTAGGCTCAAGAGCAGCCGATAACATGGCTGCCGCCTCGAGTACCGCCACTATCACTACTAGTATCACCACAACCTCGGCAGATCCCAGTCGGGTCTTGAACTCAACCTCACCCTCGACCGCTTTGCCCTTTGCCTCGGGTTTTCCTGATTTGACGCCTTCTGGGTCAGCTCTAGCGTCCGTCCCTCCCGGTCCCTCGCAGGCCACCGCCATTCTCGGTGCCACTGGTGTCATTGCCAACCCCAAAAGTCGTCATAATAACAGTACTTGTTCCAAGGTCAACGCTAAAATCAATGTCAACAGCAATAGTAACAGCGACAGCCACAGGAGTGGAAATGGGGACGGCAATGGCAATGGCGATGACTACGGCAAGGGCAACAACAGTGCCGGCATCCACATCGACCCGCGAGCCACCACTTCTCCCAGCCCCGACCTAAGACTTTACCCGCGAGATGGCCGCGTGCGAAACCCTGTGCCGAGCAAGTTGAAGGATGTCACCGATGAGATGAGGAACAACTTCGGTGTCATGCACATGGACGTTAATAGCCACCGCGAGAGCCAGGACAGGGACGCCGCCGCAAAACTCACCAGCGAGAGTACCGCTCGCCAGGCCAGATTGGCTCAGACCGAATCATACATATCCCACCATCGGAGGGCCAACTATCCTCGTCCTCCGGGACTCAAACAGTTCACGTCGTCCTCCCTCAGAAGGCCCGATTCGCCTTCGGCCGCTGGCACGGCACCGAAGCGGCCTCTCACAGTTGCCGAAACTAAATCTGAACAAGCTCGCTTATTAACCCTTCTCCGCACCTTGCCTCCTCCCACCGTCGTCGACCAGATATGTAAGGCTCTGGCTTTCTTTGGTGGCATACCCGATGCACCGCCGCCTGCGGACGGCAAGTTTCCGGAGAGTGCCGAGGCCAACGGTTCCGGCTCCCTGTTCGTAGGCTGGTTTGCCGAGATCTTTCCCGACCTTGAAGGACCACGGAAGCCCCCTGTGTCTGACTCGGTTGCCCTTCAAAAAAGACGGCGAGGACGCCCAAAAGGTAGTAAGGCATCCAAGGTCCGCAGTGACAAGGGCGTCAAAAAGGGTGCGCAGAGGAGGATGGACGGTATGACCTCAGCTGCTGCTGCACAGGAGGCGCGGGATGACAGTTGGGTGGACATGGAGGACAGCGTCCTCGAGATAAACGGAAGGGTGCATTCAGTTGAGACTGACGCGCCACCGACGAAGGCACTAAGCACTCTATCTCGAGGCTCTGGCTGTGATGCGACTGATGCGACACCGGCGACAGGCTCTACGTCCGGCTTCAAGTCGATCAACGAGCAAATTGGCTCGATTGGTCATGGCGCAAAGCGTCGTGGTCGACCAAAAGGTTCTAAAAACCGACCTAAGGACCTCTCTAGTTCCCGGACTGTCGACCAGTCCACGGCCACTGTCGCCGTCGGTATCGCGAGTCAAGCTGTAGTCCCGCCGAGGCCGGTACCACCCAAAATAACACCAGTCCCTATCCCAACTTTCGCCCAAGACGGGCAGACAAAGAAGGCCAACTCGGGACGGCCTAAGGGCTCCAAAAACCGGTCCCAGGGAAGTGGTGGTGATGCCGTGGCAGTCCAGCCTCAGCTGCAACCGTCTGATGTGAGTGGCATTCAGGGCAACCACGCTTATGGACAGGTAAAAGCGATGGGCTCTTCATCCCTCGGCGACAGTGCCTCCCCAGCTCTCCATGGTATTCCCTCCCAGGGCGATATTGGAGCCCAGCTGCCGGGTCAACTAGGTACCACACCTGATACCAACAACGCGGCGCCCCCTGTGAAGGAATCAACCATAGTCGGAGTGAAACGGAAGCGACAGGTTGGTAAAATCGGTGATCGGGGGCCTCGAAGGGACGACGGTGATCCAAGCCTCGCTGTTGGGAAGCAGGCTCAAGCCCACAATCCCAGTATAAATCAATCGCCAGCACTATCTCAATCTGAGTCTCAGGAAGCTCGCGAACAGCCAGCATCGGCTGATACATCTACCCCGGTAGCCAAACGGCCTCGCAAGTCGAAAGACACAAGTGCGACCCGGGCGGCAGGGCGCCAGACGCCAAACCCGGCGGCCCAGGATGCAGTCCCTGCTCCGACAGAGGTGGTGCGCCAGGCCACTCAAGCTAACGTGGCATCTCACTCCCGCTCGCCGGCCGAGGGCCTAGAAGGTGGATGTGAGCAACTGGCCCCGGCGCAAGGTGGCAACGACCAGATGCAAAACTACCCTAACCGCTCCCAGAGGCAACCGCCGCAATCATCCCTGCCCATTGGAGCTGCAGCATCCCAGTCTCCCGCGGAGGGTTTGGAAGCCCACTACGAGCGCTTTGCTTCGCTTCAAAACCACCGTCACGACAGCGCAAGCCAACCCTCTCCGGGTCGTCCGCAGAGAACAAAACAGACGGCGTCGCCGACGCCAATACAAGCTTCTAAAAGCTCACTTATTCCTGTCACCCTGACATCACCACCGCAGGCAAGAGCGGTGCAAAACTACTATGCTCAGACGCAGACGCTGGCCGCCACTTACAACACCGCACAGGTCGGTTTTGCGCCAACCCAACGATCACAGCAACAACAACAACCACCACAACAAATTCATGCCAATCCTCCCCAGTTCGGCACCCAGGCCAGTTCTCCTTTAATACAGGGAGATAGCAGTTACAGGGCATCTCCGACGGCGGCAGCTCATAGCAGCTCGGCCTTTGTGCCGCGGCGTACTCAATCGGCCGCCCCTCTGGATACAACTAATTACCGACCGAACGGCCCTGCAAGTCAGGGCCTCTCTAGCCACGCGTCTCACTCTGGTTCGCGCCCGAATCCCTTGACGACGCGTGGCACGACGCACCCAAACTTGCAGACCTCATTCCAGGCTTTTCCGACAGACACGAGTTTCTTAGACATTTCAGGACTAGACACAGATAACAGTGCTAGTGGGATGGGTCTTGGGACCGGCTCTTACGGTCCTAGTGGTAGCTCGACCCAACAACATCAGCAGCAGCTACAACATCAGCAGCAACAACATCAGCAGCAGCAACAACATCAGCAGCAGCAACAACAACAACAACAACAACAACAACAACAACAACAACAACAGCAACAGCGACGCCAGCAACAGCAGCCACAGCAACAACAGCGGACCCCGGTCTCGGCTGCGGCGTCGTCCTATTCGCAGGCATCCGGGTTGAGCAACTATCAGGGACCAGGCAAGGTAGGCCGCGCTAGTCAGAATCGCTGGCCTTCATAATGATTAACGAACTCATGCATGGCTACGAGGGAAAAGGTTTACGATAATAGAGTTTCCTCTCCTGTGCGATGCCAGGCGGTGGCGTTCTGCGTTCTACGGGTTGTGATTCTTGACGAAGACGAGCTAGGGTTACACTCTTCCTACAGTTTTTTCTTCTTGACACTGATGACCCTCTCCATATCACGTAATCTGCCCCACGAACAATATTAAGCGCGTCTGGCTGGAACTTTCGGTCATGCTTTAATGACTAGTTATGTATTCCCGAGATTAGGAATAGGACAGACAGCTGCATGCTCAAAGGAAACAGCCAGAAATGGCAAATGAGACTATGATGCTGTCGGCGGCCTGTAGTCCACACATGGTTACCAGATATGCTTTTGCAATGTGCGCCAGCAATAGTGATCAAAAACATAATTTGGATGACCCGAGTATGAATCCGCACAAACGCCGTATGTTCTCATCAAAGCCTTTCACTTTCGCCCCAAATTGCATAAGTACCGGCGCCCGCTCTCCGGAAAACGCCTTAAAATGCTCGACGATGTATAACCCGACACCTCCCTCTACGCTGCGTCCTCATTCAATAGGGTCCTCCTCGATTGCTTCGAAGGGCGGCCGAACCGACTCCGGGGCTCCTCGGCCGTACCACCTGGGCAATTGGAGTTAGCGCTTAGTTCTAGTGTCATAATTCGAGAGTCGAGCTCTCGTCGACGCGGGGTGTTTCCGGGACGAAGGGAGAGGAAACTACGGTACAGTACACAACGAAGATCAAGGGCTTACCATTCCTCCTCCTCAGCCGCGCCACCTTCACGGATGAGGTCAAGCATCACCTGGGCGTTGCGCTTGATGTCTTGCGGCCGTTCCACTATCTTTCTCTCCAGTATGAGTGCTTCCGCGGTGGGAAGCCATATTTGCTGTAACAATGGCAGATCCTCCACGATCAATCGCATATTCTCCCCGGAGAGCGGAGCCATCGGCATGCCTGCCGCCATACTTGTGTGGAAAACCAGGCTCTCCAACGGACTAGTAGACACATCGCTATCCCGGCGCACTCCTTCGGATCCGCGCCGGGGCCGGGGTCCAATGGCCGTTTCGGCATGGGTTTTCGTAGGGTCGCTGATGTTCATGGTCGACTTTTTCCGGCCGAGACGCATCAGACTCCGCCGGGACTTCGCGGCGTTCTCCACGGGTTCTTTGGTGACTGAGGCATACCACGAGTCAACCGCTCCTCTTCTCGAATTGTAGCCCTTGATTTCCCAGAAGCGTTCGACCTGACGGAGACCACCGACACACAGGGCCGCAGCGTAGACCTCGTCCGGCGGCCGATCCTTCAGATAGCCCCTCAAGGACCGCTCCAGCCGCCCGGCATACGTCGGGGGCCTCAGGCGGCGGCAGAAAGAGGCTATCACCATGGGGAAGACCTGGTGAACACGCAACAGAGTTTGGTCATCATACATATTCATAATCTTCAGCTCTATGGGATTGAGGGTGAACGGTACCCGGGACAAGCCGTGGCCATGCTCCTTGACGTACTGAACATGGAGCGACCGGTACGTTTCGAAGAAGTGAAATATGGTTAAGAGCAAGGGAATCAGTCGGCGGTGCATGCGCTCATGCTGGGGAGCAAACTCGAGACGCTGAGCCTCGGTAGTTCTGAGAAATATCTCCTTGGTCGCCCATTCGCAGATTAGATAAGATAATTTTGCAGCGACGTGTAATCGGTGCCATATACCGCACAGGTAATGCAACTTAATGGCCGAAGGATTGGGGGCGGGATACAGGCGAATCGCATACGCCGGGACGTGGTGCTCGAGGTGGTAGCGGGCGATGGGGAACTCATTCGAAGATATCATGGCATGCCAAACTCGGGACGCTAAGCGTAGATTCAGGATGTCGGACAAGGGGAGGGAGGCGATGATATGAATTAGGAGCTCATTGGGCAGACCCAAGAAGAGCTGATCGAACGAGGCACTAAAATTGTGGTGAGTTCTAAGATGACCGGAGACGGACGTCAAGTGTCGGGGAGGGACCACAGACGACTTAGGCTTTGCGGCTTCGGTGGACACCCTACGGTGATCATGCTCGACGGAATTGCGAGAGGGCAGGATGGATCGGAGGCTGAAGTTCGGGCGGCGCCTGTCGGTGGACTTTAGGGGGTCATTGGGAGCATGATCCGGCGACCTGGGTTTACCAATGGGCAGTATGAAGGCGGAAGATGGCGCAAGTGCCGGGCCAGCTTCCTGATGTGAAACATGCTGAGGTTGACTTCTAGATTCGCTCAGCTGCTTCAGCTTATCGAAGTAACGCTGCGAGGCGAACTCGGTAACATGTGGAGGGTCCATGGCATACGCTGCGGAGGAGTTCGTGTTCGTCACGAGAGGAAGGCGGCTGCGTGTTCCTGTGCCTGTGCCTGCGCCCGGGCGCGTGCGCGTGTCCGTGTTTCGTGCTCGTTGTCTGTGCCCGTCACACACGCTTTATCCTTTATCTACCGGGGAAGACGAGGGGAATCGGCTTGATATCATTGACAGTGGCCGAGCGGATATCATACATGTTGAGACATTGGAAGTAGAGAGTAGTAGGGGGGTCGTCGCCGTCGTCGCTGGAATCGCACAAAGAGATTTAAAAGGGCCGAGGGAAAGCAGCGAGGGCAACCAAACGAGTGACTTGTAAATCGCGATGGCGGTGAGATCGGATAAGGAACTAACTTAAAAGAATGAAGGGAGATAGTTTGGTGAAACAGTGATGTTGCAGTGCGTAGCTCCCGCGATGAGTTGAGGATGAATATTTAGAAAGGGAGTTGGAAGATGCACAGTTGAGCTTTCTGTTGATAGCGCGAGGCAGGTATTTCCAGATCGCAGTCGGGTATCAAACGGGAGGACAAAACCTACGAAGAGCTAAGGAAGGATATGAGATCAGCCGGCCGGCCAGGTATGGTGAGGTTCAGTAAATTGATTGGACTGAATGGGAAGTTGAAAGTGTTTGATGAAAAGTAAATGGGCGACGGGGTGTGCGTGGTGTGGGAGATGCAGTGGTCGTGGAAACGGACATGAGCACTGCTACCAGTACAAGGATGGGGTGGTGGTGGTTGATGGGCAGCGGGTGCCAGGGCAAGCAAACGTGGTGTGGTGTGGTGCTAACAAGGCTGCTCCTGTACCTAATACTGCTGATAAATGGGCGAATCCGGCCAGGCTTAGGTACATCGTCTATCGCTCGGGGGAACCGTTTCGCGGCGCCGCGAGATGGACGAAATAAACCCCCCATCTCCATTACACCCACATCCCTGTACATGCACATTCAACATCCACAGCGACGTCGACATCCGCCCATGTATCGCAGTTACCCCTATGTGGGGGCGCTGTGCCAGGGGGGTCTAATTCTCCACAGGTGCCAATTGCCAGCGCTCATCCCTTCATCCATTATACTCAGTAAAGGTTCTTCCCCACGCCCTTCAGTTCGGTCCGTCAGGAATCAGCAACCTCCAAGGTACCTGCAAGGACAGTGCCCATAAGTGCAGGTGTTATAGGCCGGCCGTGTGTCTATTATCTACCTACTTCGTACCTAGGTAGTAATCAATCTCTCCAGTTCCGTCTCCTCTCTCTCTCTCTGCTGCACCGGCGATATGGCCGGCCTAATAGTGGGGATCGACGTCCAATCCGCCAGCGAGTCATCTTCTGTCTTGTCACATTCAGTAATGCCGCTTCCGTCCCCCGCCCGGCTGCCCGCTCTCGCCTCGGAAAATTAGGTAACCTTTGGTATCCCACGAAGCTAGGTAGTAGTAGTGGTGGTAGTGTCCGTCGATGGCCAACCACATACTATAGGCAAGGTACGGACGCCCGTATCTAATGTATGTAGATATGGACGCACGCGGTGATTACCACGCTGGGTACAGGACTAGTGGAGAGCTATACTGTGATTGGATGGATGGAATCTGGATGCAATCGGCAGGGGATTTGAGGCCTCGAAAGGTCCCCTTCTCTTTCCAGAGGCTGGTTTCCTTCCTATCATCTGTCCAATATCTGTCAATTTCCTGACCTTTCTTTTGCCTACCTACGACCGTATCCTATCGGGAAGTGATTTGCCTTTCATTGTACCAAGAAGCCATTCCTCGCTCTCTGTCCGAAGGCGCCAGTTTTGCGCAAACCCCCTCCGCACTGGCTCTCCCGTACTATTTATTGAAGCTATCGCGACAACAGTCGTGTTTTGTATGCAGCGAACGAGGTTACCAAGACCCGACCGAATCAAGTGCAGCGAGTTACCATTTAGGCTATTGTCGAGCTCGGCTGTGGCGCAATCATCTGAAAACGAGCATTGAACGGATAGTCGTGCAGTCGGGCTGGGAGGCACTTGTTTCTCCTCGTTTTAAGCTCGCTCCATCTCTCATTTCATTGATACCTATTTCCAGGTTTACGACAGGGTCGTTCTTCTCCAGCGAGGAGCACCCCACTCTCCGCCCGCTTCTATAGACTACCATAATCTTTCAAGTAGTGCTGTATATTTAGGGCTGATACTAAGGACAAGTCTCTGCCGTGTAAACCACTGCTCCAAAGAGAGGAAGCGGGCCTGGTGTGATGTGCGTCCATGGAAGCAGAGACAAGCGGAGTGTCCTCCTTCCTGTAGTAGTCCATCGTAAATTCGCACCAATCGTCCGGGTAGATGGCCTTATTACGCCGAAGACTTCGGCACTTCTTTCGCCTCTTCTGTACGGTGTATTATGATCTGCGCCCATGTTATGCACGCTCATTGAAAGAGTACGAGAACGATGTCAGGTCAGTCGGCCACCGACCCTTTACTGTACGGTTCTTCGTCCTGCCGTGCTTCATGCCAGAGTTGCAAGAGTTGACGTACCGAGATTTCGCGATTGTGAAACTACATATACCTAACCATGTATGCCGAGCAACTTGGAAGTCAAAAACTTGCAGGTGTAAGCAAGGGTCGTTCGTCTAGCACAGAAATCCCCGCGATAGAGCCGTGAACGTGAGACATTGACGATGAGCTCCGGCCCTTTCGCGGTCGTTCTTCGTGTCTCTTGTTTCATTGGCTTGGCGGTCCTTCCAGTTCTGGCTCCAATTCTCTCCGAAGACGTGCCGGGGAAGTGGGGATGCCAAGGGGCAAGAGCGATTCGCTCTATCCGTAAGGTGACGTTGTATATCAGTAGGTATGTGCATAGGGACGCGGCGCCGTGTCCCTAGCACAAAGGGCAGCTTAACGTATTGTAAGGATACGGTGGTAAGAGTCCGTCGCAGGCACATCTAGGGCAAACGGCCACTACGCAGGTATAACTTCTTCTGCCTATATACTTATTACTTGAGTATGACTGGCTTGTGCCTCGTGGCAGAGAGACAACGAGACCTCAGCGGCAAGCCACCGTGAACAGATAAACGAATTGTAAGCACCTAACTTGGAAACATAAACGGGTTGGCCGTCTGGATCTTCCGAGACAGGAGTGGCCCGGCTTGCAAGTGGAAGGTAGACATTGCTCGCCGCTATATATAAATATATACCGACATAAAAACTATAGACAGATACACTTACACTCATATGTCTTGTTTCGCCGTATTGGCGAAATATTTGGTATTTCTGAACGTTCTCGAAGCAGATACGAAGAGGTAGTATCCTTGAAGTTGCCGATCGGTGCTCCTCCCAAGTCCTGTCAGGTGCCGAATCCGAGTCGCGTATTTAGAGCTTTCGTCCTCCGTATGTCTTCTGCTAAGTCAGTGGTGCTGATCTTTTGACACAAAACAAACCCTTGTGCCCATTTTGACCTCTCCACTTCCCTTTTCCTTTATGGGTTCTGCATAGTCAAAGTGCAACCGTCCGGTAGCGCTCTCAAATATGCCACTCCAATACTCTTGGACATCATAATATAGGCACTCGCCGCCTATCCATATGAATGGAGGAAGCTCCATAACGCATTCCTGCCAAGAGGTGAGCAGCCATGTCTCGCTACCTTACCAACGGCCGGCCTTGCATGATTCGGTAGCGGATGCCAGCGGCATTGATTCAGCACAAGTTGTGTCCTTGCGTATGGCCACGCTGCGGAGGCGAGCCCGATCGTTGCATCATCCCGGCGGTTAGCATTCGGAAGCATCTCATCCTGCTGGCTTGTCCGGGCTCTGAGAAGACCGTGCCGCCGACGACCAGGGTAAAATCCAGGCTGCCGCAATGGGTTCCGTGTATCTTCACTACAAGTCCCGAGTCCGAAGTATGGTGACCTCGGCGACGAGCGTTCACAAGCTTCCCTCCCCGCGCTGATGGCTTGTGTGGTATTGGAGGGGAATTTTTTATCAGCCACAACCTTTGCCATGATTATATGCCCTACCTACGCCCTAAAAGCTGCTTCCCTCTCCCTCTAGTCCTAAGCTACACGGCTTACTATAGTATTTATAAGTTATCGGGTTCCTCGCCTCGCGTCCGCTTTAGCCATAGAATCTCTTTCAAGTACCGTCAGCATCTTGCTAAGATGTAATGCAATAACCCTTTTCAGCGACGGTGGAAGTTATCACTTGGAAGGAAAACAAAGATGGACCCCTGTCCTTTTGTGCCCTTCGCTGCACTATCGGCCGAGTCTAGGAATGACTAGGTAGGCGAGGTGTATCAATGTACGTATGGAAGTGTGCAGATGTGTACGTACGTGACGTTTGGTTTCGCTGTTAGCTCTTGCCGACTCACCTCACTCCTCTCCTCTTCCATCTGTATCCTACGCCCGTTCGGTACCTCTATCCATTACCCTTTGCGTTCCTTGCTATGGTTCGGCACTGTCCTAAGCTAGTCATCTTGCATCGGGGGAGCCGCCCTGCTTCTCCGCATCTGCACGTATGTGTGGCAGGCTGCTCAGTGAGTAGTTGTAGTGGCCAGGCACAAGCAGCTTCACTCAACCGACCGAACAACCACCAGCCATCTACCCAGTAACTTATTACCCCCATAGACCACCGACAATCCTCAATTTCCCGCCTCGGCCCGTACGTCTAGTGTTTCCTTGCCCGAGGTCGGGCTCCGACGCCCCCCCCTTCCGCAGTCTCCACGCTCCCTTTTGGGGGTAATGCGTTAATCCTTTGCCGGCAGCGCATAGCTCCCTGTTGTTGCGCGCCAGTCGCGAACCGGCCCCCGCCTTGTGAGTGGAAGAGACACGTGCGCGGCACCGTAAAAAATTGGACAACTCGTCTCGCTCCAGGGTCAGCCGACCGCTATGGATGATGATACGGATGTCAAAGGCTCTGTCAACCCGCTTGATCTCGTGACTAGGGCCCGGATACTAGAGAAGCCGTGGGTAACGGCCGAGGCAGGAAAAGCGGACCCGCCCTCTTCGCGGGATACTTTAGCCCGCTTCGAATTTGAAAATGGCAAGGCGAACGAAGGCACTAAGGTGCTCATGGTCGAATGGAGAGCCGTTCCATCGGATGCATCCTCACCGCAAACCCAGGGCGGCTGGGAAGTGGATTTTCAGGGGAAGACAGCCAGCTTCCCGCTTGGTGACGAGGATGACAACGGTACTCTGAGGGTCTACTTCCTCATCGCGCCTCAAGTTCCCATCCCCTCGACAGTTACAATATCACAGGCGCAGACCGGACAGCTGATGACGACCAAATCCATGCCGGCCATCTTCGCTCCCGCCCTAGGCGTTGACGCAAAAGATGCCGGCAAGAGGGGCGTTTTACACACTGCGTGGGCTAAGAAGCGTCTCTCTCAGTTGCAAGAGGAGATTCGGGTGGAGCTGCGGAACAACAGTGAAGGTATCGGGTTAGAGATGGCGATGCAGGAACGACAGTGGATTGTCGACCACTTTGGTCTCGAAGATCCGCAGGCTAGCGAACGACCACCGCCTCCACCGCTGACGCCACAAAGTCCCCGGTCTCCAATAGGGGGCCGCTTAGGGGAGAAGTTAAAAGGGCTGAAGTTGGCGACGTCGCCAGCCGATCTTGCGGGCAATCCAGGTAAGAAGGGAGAATATCTACCGCATTGAAGGTTGAAGGTAGAAGATTGACCAGATGCTCACACATGTGTTCTTCTAGGTACTGACACGAAGAACCCTCTGCAGTCTATGGTGCCAGAGCCCTCTGGGACAGCTGCACCATTCCCTTCGTCTCCCCCACGAAGCATTCATTTGCCAAAGGCGGGATCGGGCACGGTCCTGGCGTCCCTCCACGATGTGATCGGCAACGAAAAGCCCCGGGTTACGCCAGGAAGTAGGAGTACGGAAAATGAGCTCTTCGCGCTACCTATGAGTCCGAGAAGCCCGGAAGTGAAGACTAGCCCTTTCAGTATCTTGAAGTCAGGCTAAAAGATTATGGAATGACCAGTGAGGGCGGGGATTTTGAGGCCGCCGCCATGCTCAGCCAGGCGAGACATCAGACAACAGCGTCTCGAAAGAGAACAGGCAGACACCAGGGGTGGAAGCTTTTGCATAGAAGAGGAATGTCGGGCGGCTCTTAAAATGTCTATAGGTACAATCGAGGCCAAAGAAACGGCCGTGAACTGCAGGTGGGCCGACTGACAGCCTTGCGCCCCAGCTTGGCAGCTTCGGCAATGCGAGCAAGGTCCTTATTGCTATAGTTCAACAGCAGAGACGGATTTGAAAGAGGCGCCGCGGACTCATCCATCCAACAGATAGACATAGAGCTCCTGTGCGTGGGGCTTATCCTTTTTTTCATATCTAATTTACAACACATCAAGAGCTGGGGTTTGCGCGGCGGCCTGCGGGGAAGACGGGGTATTGGTTAAGTGGACAGTACAATGGACATGCCGTATGTGGCCCATAGCACTACGATGCCTCACGGCTGTAATATCTTGATTAGGCGTGCTATAGTCATGTCACCTAGGACATGTAATGGGAGGGGCACGTTCCAATCCGATACCGTTACGACGCAGTGGGACACGCTCTTCTACGGGTGGCATTCCTCACCACCCCCGATCAACATGGGAGAAGCTGGCCGCGTGCCTAACCGGATCATTTCATTACCTTGCCTTGCACATCCATACAAATGTAACGCTCGGGGTATTGTTAGCGCGAGGTTGAACTCTCAGCGCCATCCGCCCACTCGGCGCTCATTCCATCTCTCTTTCCTCTCCTGACGGAGGTAATAGAGCCTCCTGGCTTCACGATACCTTCTGACCCACTCAAGGGATTCCCTCTCAGTAGCCAATGCGCCATCGCCTTCTAAAAAGCTCTCTTCCATGGCAAGACAGACCATCTCCTGCTCTTGCAAGCCTTGGGTGAGGCGTTGATAGAGCGACGAGGGTGCGAATGGAGTCAGGGCATGATCCATCTCGGATTGTTTCTGGCGCCACTGGCGTTCAAGAGCATGTGTCGACAGCAGCTGAGTTTGGGTGGATGACCGTTGACGAGAGAGGCGTGATTCTAGCTCGGTCAGATGGCGTGCTAGGCCCACATTCTCATCTAACGCGGTGAGAAGGGCTTCCTCAGTGGCGGCGAGGGAGGGATGAATGGTAGATGGCGCATGAGTCAGGGCGTTGAGGAGCTCCTGGCTGCTTAGGATCTCAGCTAGGTCTTGCTTGCTATGCAGCGCATCTCGGTCAGATCTGAAGGTGGCCAAGTCTCAAGGAGGCGTCCATAGCACGGGTAACTCACGACTTATCCTCAAGAACCTTAGGAAGCCACTGTTCACCGGGATCTGGTGGGGGTTGAGACTGGATATTGCGTGTTTGAGCCGGAATCAGGCCGGAACCGTCGGTCGCTGGGGTCTTTCCCTTCACATCGGCACTGTTCCACCCATTGTCTATAGAGCGAGCTTGTCGCGGTGAGCCTGTAGCAGATGGGGTATCTAGTCGGCTGGCGTCGTGTCTGCTGGACTTTGGGGGCGGAACAGGAGGTGAAGTGGGTGAGCCGTACATTGTATTGTATCACGACTAATGGCTGCTGGCCAACCCTCACCGTCGATAACTAGAGTTATGAGACAATCAAATTCATGCAACGAACTATAAAAACCAACGAACATGTAAGTTATCATGTTGACTTATTATATAAGCTGGTTACATTAAAGCGATACTTACTTGCTTATAGTTATCAAAGAAGTTATAACTATGACAAAGCTTACCTTACGGTTTATTATTTTTAAAATCTCGCATATATAAATTGTTAAATTTTTAAAAAATAATATAAAAACACTTACTTATAATAACGTATTATATTATTAAATTAAATAAATAAATAAGCGAAAAACATTTTAACTTTTAATAAAAGTAAACGTATAATAATTAACTTAACTTTAATATATTACTTTATATTAATTATAAACTTTTTAATAACTGCGCATAACGTTTCGGATAAATAAGTAAACTAAATAAGCAAGCGAGTCATTTTTTAATATCTTATAATAAGAAACTTAAATTAATTAAAATTAATCGGATATTTTTAATTAAACGTATTTATAATCTTTTTATAAGTCCGCGTATTATATCCGAGCTTACCGTAAACGTTATATTTTCATTTCTTTATTTTAACCTTTTTATAATGATTACCTTTAACCGTTATTAGCTGTATTTTTACAGTATCCATTTTTTTTAACTAGAAAAGTTTATCTTTTTTATATAATAAATATTCGTTTTTTTAAACGTTTATTGTTAATTTTTTAAAGTTTATTTAAAATATAATTCGTTTCGTAAAATTAACCTATTTTTTTTTAAAAAAAAGTAACTTTATATAAAAGTAATATATAACGTAAGACATAAGCGAACGAGCCATATAGGCGAGCGAGCCGTTTTGCCCTACATTTACAGAAACTCGCTATAACTTTATTAATCTTTTAAATATTTTAATGTAACTTTGATAATATATTTATTAATAACTTTATTACTAATCGGAGAAGTTTAACCGTATTCGGAGGTTAACTAGTTAAGCTATAATTTTTTTCGTTTTAATTTTATTATAAAAACTTCGACATAATATTCTTATATAACTTACTGAAACTTTTATCGAATGATATGAAATTTTGTAAACCGTAATAAAACTATGATTAAAAATTATTTAACCGAGATACTTAAAAGTGAGTTTATAAAGTAACTTAAATTTATACATTCTTTTATAAAATGCGTAATTTCGATTTATAAATTTCAGAAACTTTTTAATAAGGTCTTTATATAATTAAATATATGTTTATAAAAATTTTAAGTCTTCTTAAAAAAGACGTAACTATATAAATAAAATTAGATAAAATGATAAATTGCTACCTTAATTTCAAGGCTTTACTAAACCTATCCCTTTCGCAGCTTTTATCTACGTCGATTTTTGTCCGAATTTTAGAGATTCTTCGTAATTTAGAGCAGCCGGGTAAATTATCGTTTGTAATTCTCTAACTTATATCGTTCTAAAATCTGAATTTCGGAGTTTCAAACCCCGTTATTATTTTCCCCTTTTAATTTTGCTAATAATTTCTTTATAGTTTTTGTATTTTTTAATATAATTCTTTTTTTTTTAAAAAATCGTATAACGTACCACACAAGCTCGCGGCGCACACAAGCTCGCGGCGCGTTTTTATCAACATTTTTACCATTCAACTTTATTTGTTAATTACTTAACATTAATAATATAAAACGTCTTACGAAAAATACCAGAACGAACCTAGCCGTCCAGGCTAAAAAGTAAAACCCAAAACTTAGTTATAAAAAGCTTAGTTTTATATACGATATTATCGAAACGACCTTAAAAGCCCGATATTCCGGTAAACGCGCCCGAACCGACATTATCCCCAATTTGCAAAAATTAACCCCGACCGAAAAAAAATCCATTATCGAAAAAGTCCTTAACCTAAATGTACGAACGTTTTTTATCCGGCTTTAGCACGTTAAAAATATGGCGAATTTATTATTCGCTTAACGCGCCGCGGAACGCGTTAAAGTTAACTGGGCGTCGAACCTTGTTCGACGGCAAAAAAAACTTAAAACGCGTTTAAATCAAAAGATCGATTATTAAAAAATATTATGCGAAAATCTAAAGGTATTTCGTAAATAGTTCGAACTTATTCGGGTTATAATCGCAAAATACGGTATCGTAAAAAAAGATATTTATAATTTCGACAAAACGGGTTTCTTAATAAAGCTTTTTATAACATCCGGCATAATAATTACAAATGTTAAAAAACGTAAAAGACTTAAATAAACGCAATAAGGTAACCGGGAATAAGTAATAATTATATAGGTTATTAATTTATAAGGTTAAGTTATACCTTTATTTATTATTTTAACTAAAAAAAACCACCTTAATTCTTAATATCGAAAATACTTATTATTACCCGATTAAAAGCTTAATATAAGCTATAATAATTAAATAACGAACAAATTAAGTCTAAAATAGATTTAACATTTCGATAAGCATACGCGAACGCGTACGAAAGGATCAAAACGTTTCCTTATCCTCGACGGCCACGAAAGCTACCATTCGATCGAATTCGAAAAATATTACGCGAATAACGGCATTATTATGCTTTATATACCTACCTATTTTTTTTATCGGTTCCAACCTTTCGACCTATCCTACTTTTTTGTTTTAAAACGCGCCTATTCGCTATATATCGAAAATTTGATACGACGTTACCATACCCATATCGCGAAAAAAGATTTCCTTTTCGGCTTTCACGACGCGTTTAAAGCTGCCATAACGTCCGATAACATCAAATCCGGCTTTTAAAAAACTGGACTTATTTTATTCGATCCCAATAACGTCTTATCCGATTTGGAAATTCCTCCAGTTGTACTTATACCGACCGTTTCCCCGCTTACTTCTGTTAATTCTATTTCCCCGCCCGCGAAAACCGTTAAAAATATCCGTAAAGCAACAAAATAAAGGCGTTACTTACAAAAAGAAATCAAAAATTACCAAGGTAATTCGCTAACAAAAATAATTAAATCGGCTGGTCTTATAACAAAAAATTATATGTTACTTTTACATAAAGCCGCGCTTTTTCGGGAAGAAAACGTCTAATTACGCAAAACGAACCACATCTTAAGCAAACGTTAAAGGACCAAAAACAAACGTTTCCAAGAAAGAAAAACACTTACTATACAAAAAGGACAAACTCTTTTGGCCGAAAAAAAAAAAGGTGGTAAAAAAATACAGCCAACAACGGCTAAAGGTAATCGTCGCAAAAAGGTTGAAACGAAGGAACGGAAATATGGCGTTTGCGGCAAGCCCGGACATAATGCGCGTACTTATAAAAAGGTTATAAATACGTCTAACGAAAAAGAATCCGATTAACTTGAATTAATTTAATGTATTATAGTTAATTAATTTGGGTTTGTTGTTACGAGATTCCAAAAAACGCGCCGCGAGCTTATGTGCGCCGCGAGCTTGTGTGGTACGTTATCATTATTTTCGCGAAATAAATCGTATCGGAAAATTAAAAGCCGAAATTAATTTATATAAAAGATTTTTTTTAAACCGATAATAATATTAATAATTTTAATTCGTTTAATAACTTTATAAATATTATATATTATAAGTAAAATAATTTTTATAAAAAGGGTTTTTATTTCGGAATACCAGTATTATATATTTTAAATTATACGATATAATATTTTAATTAGTAAATATTTTTAACAAACACTGTAAAGATTATTAAAATTAAAAATTTTAATTTTTTAAAATTAATATTTAATCTTTTAACCGTAGAATTAATAAAGGTTACGAAAGTTTTTTATACGTAATTAAGGTTTATTTTAAAATTTACTGCATAAATGTTATAACCTAGCGGTCTTGGCTATAACACAAACGGTCGGATCTCTTAAAAACTGGTCCCGACCTAAGCTAAGAGATTACGTAACAGGCTTAAAGGATTTAAAGTACTAAGCACCTTAAGCTTCTTAAGCCGTTATACAAACTTAAAAAGCTTAATACGCTTAAAGGTTTAAGCCGCTTAAGTACCTTAAGCTAAGATAAGGATATATACGCTTCTTATTACCATAATTTAGATAAATTACCAGCTTATAATATAACTTAGTTACCTAGATTACCTTTTATAATTTATTATTATTAAACGTAATTATTAAATACTTTATTACTTAGTTTTTTATAATATTATTGCTAATATAAACCGTACGATTAAGTTTAATAATTAGTTAAACTTTTTAGCCGTTATACGTTATAAACTTTTATTTAATAGTATTATTAAACTTTAAGCAATACCTTTAATACTATATCGTTTAATAAGCAGCCCGTTATAAAAGGAACCTTTTAAATTCTCGAAAACAATATTATGGATTCCGATAATAAAGAAACTCGACTCAGTTTTTCTCAGGAAAAAGCCTTACGACGACTTAACTAGCTAACTAACGCAATTACGTAACTTACTAACGATAAAATCGAGCTTATTAATACGTTTAAAAAAACTCGTAACTAACTAAAAGATTAAAAAGTCGAATTAAAAAAATAAGCAAATATAAAGTAGCCCGATTAACCGGATTAACCAGTTTAACTAACATAACCTACTCAGATAACTTATAGCAAGGAACCTGGGAAAATTCTGAAACCTACCAAACCTACCCCTTTCGACGGAACTACCATTAAGTTATAACAGTTTTTTACGGAATGCCGTACTTACTTTAAGTACTTCTTAATTAAACATGCAAATATTTACTTTGCGAATTTAATTCGTTATAAAATAATTACCTGGAAACGCAATTACTTAATTTAAACCTATCCTCCGTAAATAAGTTATTAATTCCCTTAAATAAAGATTTATAACAACTATAGCAATATATAACGATTATAAAACATTCGAAACAAAATTAAAAAAAAAGGATTCGGGGTAATAAACGAAAAACCGAAAACCGAAAACAAAATTAAAAACCTAAAGCAAAAAAGATTAACTTCCGGATACGGCAATTTTTTCGTCCAGTTAACCTCGAAAATCAACTAAGGATAAGAAGTATTAATAGCTATATTCTTTGACGGCCTGAAAAAGAAAGTACAAAAAGAACTGTTTAAGGATAAACGCCCTAAAAAGTTGGTAAATTACATCGCTATAGCAGTTAAAATCGACGACCAACAATATACCTAAAGAACTCGATACTCTAAAAAACGATAGAGCAACAAACTAAGATATTCCCCTAGCACTAATACGCTATAAGGAATTAATACATCCTATAAAACGGCATCAAAACCCATAAAATTAGGCACGGTTTAATAACGCGACTCTCGCATTATCAAGTATTTTAATTATAACAAAATGGAATACAAGACATACCAATACAAAGCACTTAAAAAGCTACGACAAAATACCTGGATACCGGTTTCCCAAGGACCCCCTTAAAATAACCAAGGAAATAACAACAAATTAATTAACATAATCAAAATTAAGAATAACTATAATCCGCTTAAAAAAGCGCAACAGGAACTACAAAAGAGAAAAAAGCTATCTTACGCAGCTATCTAAAAATAACGAGCCCTTACTATAAAACTTACAATAACTCAATAATTAAAGGAACACGATAGATAAAAAAAACTTACAAAGAATAAACTACTTTCCCGCTCCCAGAAAAAACTGCAATAGCGGTACGAACAGTTAAAATTAAACGCATAAATTAAAAGTACTAAAGTTAAAACGAAAACCTGCTATTAAAATAACCGGACCGATATAAAACACTTTATATTATCTAATATAAACGCGCTTATTACCTTAAATACATAAAGGAATAACGATACATCGAAAAACGACTTCCAAAAATATATAATTAAGGATTCGACTTTCATAATCAAATAGGAAAAGATCTTAAGAATTAACGATAATATAAATATCTAAAAACGTACGCCTCTGAGAACATTATTAATATCATCACGACAGCAACAAACTGGCTCGAAAAAAAAACCTGCCCCGACGGAAACCCTATATACCATTTCGGATAATATAACTATAAAATAAAATAAAAATAAGTTTACTAAATTATTATAAAGACATTTTTAAAAATAATTAATAACTTAAACTTCTGTTTAACCTTTACGGACAACTCAAATAAGCGATAAAAAATCAAAAACGAAATTTAGAAAAAAAAACCGAAAACATAAGACAATACGACGCCCAATTCCAAACACGAAAAAAGGAATAAAAGGCCCTCAAACTAGAATATATTAACAACAAAAATATTCAAACATAAATCCTCTTACTCGAGACTACTCTACGCCGACAAAAAAACAGCTAAAACAATTGCAGGCCCTTAACGCACAGAATTAAAAACGCATCAAGGCGCTAAAAAACGATTTAAAAAACGAACGCCACCTATAAGAAAGCCGCAAAATAATAAGACCTAAAAAAGCCAATAAAAGCTTTCCAAAAAGGCTTTAAACGTAACGATAAAAGCTAAAAATAATATTATTATCTTACGAATACGAATTAAAATATACTAATTTACTGTATTTGTGGACTACGAAAATAACAGAAGGTAATTATATTACGCTAAATATAGTTAACCGATTTCGACTATCATAAAAGGAAAAGATAAATCCTTACATCGTTAAAAACGCAGAAAGTTAGGCATTTACCTACGATAACAGAAAGATTACCCGCAAGATTAATCACCTTGGAATCTTCTGTTATGACCTAGCGGTCTTGGCTGCAACACAAATGGTCGGGTTTTCCAGAGGTCAGCCCAAACCTAAGCCAGTGGGTCACGTGACGGGCTTAAAGGGCTTAACGTGCCAAGCTCTTTAAGCTCCTTAAGTCGCCATGTAAGCTTAAAGGGCTTAATAACCTTAAAGGTTTAAGCCGCTTAAGCATCTTAAGCCAAAATAAGGATATATACGTTCTTTACTACCATAGCTTAGATAAATTACCAGTTTGTAATATAACTTAATTACTTAAATTACTTTTAATAATTTACTATTATTAAACGTAATTATTATTTTCCTTATTACTTAATTTCCTACGATATTATTGTTAATATAAACCGTACGATTAAGTTTAATAATTAATTAAACCCTTTAATCGTTATACGTTATAAGCTTTTATTTAATAATATTATTAAACTTTAAGTAATACTCTTAATATTATATCGTTTAATAAGTAGCTCGCCTTTAACAAAACCTTTTAAGTACCCGAAAATAACTTTATAAATTCCGATAATTAAAAGATTCGATTTAATTTTTCCTAGGAAAAAGCTTTATAACAACTTAACTAATTAATTAACGCGGTTACGTAACTTACTAACGACAAAATCAAGCTTATTAACATATTTAAGGAAACCCGCGAACAATTAAAAGCCCAAAAAATCGAATTAATAAGATAAGCAAATATGGAATAGCCCGATTAACCGGATCAACCAGCCCAGCCCGCATAACCTGTTCAGATAACTTACGGCAAAAAGTCTGGAAAAATCCTGAAACCCATTAAGCCTACCCCTTTCGACGGAATTACCACCAAGTTATAACAGTTCCTTATGGAATGTCGTGCTTATTTTAAGTATTTTTTAATTAGATTTATAACGCTTACCTTTTAAATCTAATTCGTTATAAAACAGTTAATCGGAAACGTAACTATTTGGTTTAAACCTACCTTTTGTAAATGGGTTACCAAACTTCCTTAATAAAAATCCGCAAAAATTATTACTATTTACAATAATTACGAAAGATTTAAAGAAGAATTAAGAAAGGCATTCGGAATAATAAACGAAGAAATTAAGGCTAAAAAAAATTTAAGGATTTAAAACAAAAATGATCGGCTTTTAAATATGGTAACTTTTTTATTTAACTAACTTCGAAAGTTAATTAAGGACAAGAAGTATTAATAGTTACATTCTTCGACGGCCTGAAAAAGAAGGTATAAAAAAAGCTATTTAAAGATAAATGCCCTAAGAACTTAGTGTATTATATCGCCATGGTAATTAAAATTAACGATTAACAATACGCTTAAAAAACTCGATACTTTAAGGACTGGCAAAATAATAAGCTAAAGCACCCCCTTAATATTAGTATACTACGAGGAATTAATACATCCTACGGGACGGTACTAAGACCTATGAAATTATGCGTAATTTAGTAACGTAACCCGCGTATTATTAAACATTTTAATTATAATAAGATAGAATATAAGGCACCTAAAAAGCTACGATAAAATATTTGAATACCGGTTCCTTAAAGACCCCCCCGAAATAACCAAGAAAACGATAATAAATTAATTAACATAATCAGGATTAAGGATAAGCATAATTTCCTTAAGAAAGTATAACAAAAATTGCAAAAGGTAAAAGAATTATCCCAAGCAACTATTTAAGAATAACGAATCCCTATTATAAAACCTATAATAATATAATAACTAAAAGAATATAACGGATAAAAGGAGCTTATAAAAGATAAGCTACTTTTCCGTTCGCAAAAGAAAAGGCGATAACGGTACGAATAATTAGAATTAAACGCATAAATGAAAAGATATTAAGGTTAAAACGAAAACCTGCTACTAGGATAGCCAAACCGGTACGGGAAACTTCATATTATTTAATATAAACGCACCGATTACCCTAAACATATAAAAAGAAAACGGTATATCGAAAAACGACTTATACGGATATACAATCAGGAATTCTACTTTTATAATTAAACTGAAAAAAACCTTAGGGATTAACGATAGTATAAACACCTAAGGGCATTTGTCTTAAAAGATACCGTTAATATCATTACGGTAGCAACAAGTTAACCCGAAAAAAAAAAGCTGTCCTAACGAAAACCCCATATGCCATTTCGGATAATGCGATTACAAAAAAAAAAATTTAAAAAAAAAATTTTTTAAAAAAATTTTAAAAGAAATTTTAAAAAAAGTTTTAAAATTTTTTTCCACCAGATAATTATAAAAGTATTACTAAAAGTAATTAATAACTTAAACTTCCGTTTAACCTTTACCGGTAACCCAAAAAATGACAAAAAATCAAAAATAAAATAAAAAAAAGAAACGAAAATATAAGGTAATACAATACCCAGTTTTAAGTACAACAAAAGGGATAAAAGGCCCCCGAACCAAAATACATTAGCAAAAAAGACTTCCAGATACAAATCCTTTTATTCGAAGTTACTTTACGCCGACAAGAAAAATAATTAAAGCAATTGCAGGCCTTTAACGTACAAAATCAAGAACGTATTAAAGCGTTAAAAAAACGAATTAAAAAACGGACGCCATTTAAGGGAAAGCCGTAAAATAGTAAAACGCAGAAAAGCTAGCAGGAGCTTCTCAGAAAGGCTTTAAACGTAACGATAAAAGCCAAAAACGACCTTATCACCCTATAAATACGAATTAGAACATATTAGTTTACCGTATTTATGGATTACGGAATAATGGAAGGAAACTATATCACGCCGGATATAATTAATTAACTTTAACTACTATAAAAAGAAAAGATAGAACTTTATATCGCCGAGAACGTAAAAAGTTAGGCATTCACTTATAATAACGGAAAAATTAACCGCGAAATTAATCACCTCGAAATCTTCGTTAACGGACGAAACCAAATAACAAATTTCGACATCGTTCCGGTAAATAATTACGATATAATTTTCGGAAAACTATAACTATATTAATATAACCCTTTGATCGATTAAATAACTAGCTAGATAAAATTCGCTTTATATTTATTCGACAAAAAAAAAGCAAAATACGAAAAGGTCTTAATACTCGATCGAAGATAACCACAAATATAAATATAAAAACACGATAAAACCCTTATTACCCATAGGAATAAAACACAAAATAAAATAAAGGTGCCATAAAAAAATACAACGCATTATCGCTATTATCAAAACGAAATTACGAAAGATAAACGATTACTTACAGCATTAGCCCCCAGAGCCAGAAATTATGGCCAATATATTTCCACAGTACCATAAATATAAATAACTATTTCGAAAAAAATTCGAAACGAAATTACTAAAATATAACGAATAAAACTACGAAATAATCCTTTAAAAAAGAGATATCGACCAGATTTTATTTAATTTACAATTTTAACGAAATAAAATTATAGGCATTACGTAAATACCTCAAAAATAAATTTCGGAAAGGTTACATATAACGTTCCAATTTATTAACCGGATACCTTATATTTTTCGTATTAAGAAAAAACGGGAAACTATGTCTGATTATCGACTATAAGCAATTAAACGATATTACGGTTAAAAATACAATACCGTTACCCCTAATTAACGAAATAAAAAAGCGCCTTCATAAAAATAAATTAATTTACGAACCTAAATCTTAAGAAAAAATACAACCAAATCCGCATTAAACTAGGACATAAATAAAAAATAGCCTTTAGGACTAAATACGGAGTTTTTAAATATTTCGTTATACCTTTTAAATTTACGAACGTATTAGCAACCTTTTAACGGATAATTAATTATATACTTAAGAAATACTTAGATATCTTCGTTATTTATTACCTCGACAACATTCTCATTTATTCAAGAAACAAAAAGGAATATATGAGATACGTTTATATAATTCTTTAAGCCTTACAAAACGCTAACCTACTTATTAATACAGAAAAAGGCCAGTTCCATACGCAAAAAATGGAATTTTTAGGACATATTATTACCTTAAGATACATTAAAATAAACCCCAAGAAAATTGCTGCAATATAAAATAAAAAACGCTTACCATAGTTAAAAGAGTATAAGCCTTTTTCGGATTCGCCAATTATTATAGGAAGTTTATTCGGAATTTTAGCAAAATAGCTATATTATTATCCAACTTAACAAGGAAAGGAAATAAGTTCCTTTGGATAATAAAAATAAAAACCGCTTTTCAAAAAATCAAAAATGTAATTACCAGCGAACCAGTATTAATTATGTACGACCTAAGCCGCCCAGTTAAGCTTGAAATCGACGTTTCGGATTACGCTTTAGACGTAATAACAAGATACCGTAACGATTTAGGTAACTTATATTTTATCGCCTTTTATTTTTACAAATTAAAAAGAGTAAAATTAAACTACGGTATTTCCGACAAAGAATTTATAGCCATTATTAAGGCTTTCCGAGAATTTAGATATTACCTTAAAAAAACCTTTACCAGGTTAAGGTATATACCGACTATAAAAACTTTATTCGTTTTACTACCTTTAAAAAACTTATAGGACGATAACTACGTTACGCCGAAAAACTAGCAGAATACGACTTTATTTATTATCCATTAAAAAGGATTAAAAAACGGCAAAATAGACGCGCTAAATCGAAAACCGGATCTTAAAAAGAAAGTAATTAAAGTTAATTATTAAATTTTCGACATTACGCTAGAAAGATACCTACAACCACGACAAATAACAATAATTAAAGCAACACCCTTTAATGTACACCAGAAAATCTAGGAATATAATAACAATTTACCTGAGGACTAGAAAATAGAAAAAATATAAGTCTTAAAATAATACCAGGAAATATTAATATAAAACATATACGAATACCAGTTATACGGATACTTAGGGATCTATAAAACCTTAAAATAACTATAACGTACTTATTACTTCCTTAAAATAAAATTAATAATAAAGAAAATACGATAATAATGTCATATCTGTAATAAAGCAAAAACTCGACGATATAAGCCATATGGAAAACTACAGCCATTATTAATTATAAAATAACCATAAGATTTAATAACTTTTAACTTTATTATTAAGCTTTTACTTTCAGAAAACCCAGCTACGGGCATATATTACGATAGTATTTTCATAATCGTTAACCGATTTACTAAAGTTTCTTATTTTTACCATATAATAAGGATATAAACGTAAAATAATTAGCTTACATCTTTTTAAAACATATTTTAAAAATATACGGATTATTAACGGAAACCATTTTAAATAAAAAACAACATTTATTTTAAAATTCTAGTAAGGACTTATAACATAATTAAGCCTAAATCATAAACTTTTTAACATATTAGGATTTTAAACAGATAAATAAATAAAACGAACTAACTAAATATTAGAAACCTACTTACGATATTACATCAATTACGAACAAAACGATTAAGTTCAAAAGTTACCTATCGTACAGCTAGTTTATAATACTAATTACTATAAAAACGTTAAAACAACCTTAACGAACGCTAACTTTGGTTTTATATCGGAAGTTTACAAAGATATACGCAAAAAACCTATTAACGTTAAAATAATCCTCATATCGGAACAACTTAAGTAACTATATACAAAGATAAAAACACAACTCGAATTCGTACGTAACTAAATAAAGAAATATTATAACTAAAAAAAGTTAAAAAAACCAACCTTCCGAAAGGAAAAAATGGTTTACCTAACCATTAAAAATATCTAAACCAAACGATTAAACAAAAAACTTAACTTTAAATATATCGGCCCATACAAAATTGTTAAGAAAATCTCAGAAAACAATTACTAATTAGAATTATTACTTAAGGTTAAACTTTATCCAGTTTTTTACGTTTCTTTATTTAAGTTAATAATAAATACCATCAAATTTAATACAGAATATAAGGAAAAAGTAAAGGAAGATACGCCGACATACGAAGCAAAAAGAATTCTAAATATATACCAAAAAAATGGATTTACCGAATACCTGATAAAATGGAAAAACTACCCAAATTCCGAAAATATCTAGAAATCCGCTAAAAACCTTATAAACGCTTAGCGCCTATTAAGGAGCTTTTATTAGCAATAACAGACGCGCCTTAATTAGCAATCGACTAATTAATAGGCTTAAATTAATCGACCGGATTTACGACCTGGCCTAACGTAACCGTAGCAACCGCCGCCTTTAATTATTCTTGTTCCTTTTCTAAACATTTAAACTCTTTTATAACCTCCGTATCTTTTATACCACGATGAAGTATTTCGATACCCCGATAACGAAAAAGCCGTTTTTGTTTCTGCAAACGGTTACGTTTGTTAATAGCAGCCCGTAATATCTTTCGGGCCTGCTCCTTTTTACGTTTTAAACGATTTTTTTTATTTAAAAGTTTTTGATATTCCGTTTCCGAAGGCCCAAAAACGTTATAAGGGTTACCATAACGAACGTATCGTACGTATTTCACGGAACCACGGGCGACCTTGCAATCTATACCTTCCTTTTCGTAACGAAAACAAAAAGGCATATTAAAGCTAAAACGTTTAATACGTTTTAAAAAAACAAAAACATTAATACGTTACCGAAAGCGACGTTTTTTAATTCGACCCGATATAATAAATATGAAAAAGGGAGAATTATTTACCAAAAAATTAACAAATAAATAATCGATTTTTAAAGACAAAAATCCTGAAGGGGAAAAATCGTATTATAACCTAGCGGTCTTGGTTACAACATAAACGGTCGGGTTTTCCAAAGGTTAGTCCCGACCTAAGCTAATAAATTACGTAACGGGCTTAAAGGGCTTAAGGTACCAAGCTCCTTAAACTCCTTAAGTCGCCATATAAGCTTAAAAGGCTTAATAACCTTAAGGGTTTAAGCCGTTTAAGCACCTTAAGCTAAAATAAGAATATATACGTTTGTTACTACCATAACTTAAATAAATCACCAGCTTATAATATAACTTAGTTACCCAGATTATCTTTAATAATCTGCTATTACCAGACGTAACTATTATTTCCCCCATCCCTTAGTTTCCCACGACACTACTGCCAACATAAACCGTACGACTAGGTTTAATAGTTGGTTAAACCCCTTAGCCGTCACATCTTCGTTAACGGATAAAACAAGACACTAAACTTTAATATCGTTCTAATAAAAAATTACGAGATAATTTTTAGAAAACTATAACTATATTAATACAACCTTTTAATTAATTAATTAATTAACTAAGTAAAGTTCGCTTTATATTTATTCGATAAAAAGAAATAAAAAAAGATCTTAACATTCGATTTAAAATGGCGACGAATATAAGCATAAAAATATAATAAAAACCTTACCACCCATAAGAACAAAGCATAAAAAAAATAAGGGCATTATAAAAGAATACGACGCATTATCGTTATTATCAAAATAAAATTACGAAAGATAAACAATTATTTATAATATCAACCCCCGAAGCCAGAAACTATAGCTAATATACCTCCATAACACTATAAATATAAACGATTATTTCGAAAAAAACTCGAAACGAAATTCTCAAAACATAACGAATATAATTATAAGATAATCCTTAAAAAAAGAACATCGACCAGATTTTATCTAATTTATAACTTGAACGAAATAAAATTATAAGCATTACGTAAATATCTCGAAAATAAACTTCGAAAAGATTACCTACGACGTTCTAGTTTATTAACCGGATACTTTATATTTTTCGTACTAAGGAAAAGCGGAAAACTACGCTTAATTATCGATTACAAACAGTTAAATAATATTACGATTAAAAATAAAACGTTTTTTTTAAATTAACGAAATAAAAGATCGCCTTTATAAAATAAATCAATTTACGAATCTAAATCTCAAAAAGGATATAATTAAATCCGTATTAAACTAGGATATAAATAGAAAATAACTTTTAAATCGAAATATAAATTCTTTAAATATTTCGTTATGCCTTTCGGACTTATAAACGTATTAATAACGTTTTAGTAAATAGTTAATTATGTACTTAAAAAATACTTAGATATTTTCGTTATTTATTACCTTGACAATATTTTCATGTATTTAAAAAAATAAAGAAAAATATGTAAAATGCGTTTATATAATATTTTAAAGCTTATAAAATGCCAACTTATTAATTAATACGAAAGAAAAGTTAATTCTATATATAAAAAGTGAAATTTTTAGCATATATTATCACTTTAAAATACATTAAGATAAACCTTAAAAAGATCGCTGCAATATAAAAGTAAAAAATACCTACCGTAATTAAGGAAGTACAAATCTTTTTCGGATTTGCTAATTATTATAGGAAGTTTATTCGAAAATTTAGTAAAATAATTACGCTATTATCTAACTTAACAAAAAAAGGAAATAAGTTCCTTTAAACGATAAAAGCGGAAACCGGTTTTTAAAAGATTAAAAATGCGATTATTAACGAGCCAATATTAATTATATACGACCTAAACCGTTTAATTAAGCTTAAAACTGACGTTTCGGATTATGCTTTAAACGCAATAGCTAGATACCGCAATAATTAAGGCAACCTATACCCTATCGTCTTTTATTCTTATAAATTAAAAAAAGTAAAGTTAAATTATACTATTCCCGATAAAGAATTTATAGCTATTATTAAAACCTTGCGAAAATTTAAGCATTACCTAAAAAAAAGCTTTACCAGGTTAAGGTATATACCGATTTTAAAAACCTTATTTACTTTACCATTATTAAAAAATTTATTAAAAAAATTATATTACGCTAAAAAATTAGTAAAATACGATTTTCTTATCATTTACCAAAAAGAATCGGAAAATAATAAAATAAACGTAATTGAACATAAACCAAACCTTAAAAAAAGTATTTAAGATTAACTACTAAATCTTTAACACCACGCTAAAAAGATACTTACAATTACGACAAATAATAATAATTAAAGCAGCACCACTTAACTTATAACGTATCACATAAGCTCGCAGGCCACATAAACTCGCGGGACACTTTTTAGCATTCCGCAATAACAAATCCAAATAACTTAATAACAACATATCGCATTAATTAAAATTAATCGGATTCTGCTTCGTTAAACGTATTTACAACTTCTTTATAAGTACGCGCATTATATCCGGGCTTATCGCAAACATTATACTTCCGTTTCTTCGTTTTAACCCTTTTACGACGATTACCTTTAGTTATTATTAGCTGCATTTTTTTATTACTTCCTTTCTTTACGGCCAAAAAAGCTTATTCTTTTTATATAATAAGTATTCCTCCTTTTTAAAAACGTTTATTTTTAATCTTTCGATGTTTACTTAAGATATAATTCGCTTTGCGTAATTAAACGTTTTTTTAAAAAAAAAGAACGGCTTTATATAAAAGTAACATATAACCTTTTATTACAAAACCAGTCGATTTAATTATTTTTATTGGCAAACTACCTTAGTAATTTCTAATCCTTTTTTATAAGTAACGTTTTTATCTTATTGCTTTCCGGATATTTTTAAAGGTTTTTGCGGGCGGGGAAATAAAACTAGCAAAAGTAAGCGGGGAAACGGTTGGTATAGGTATAACTAAAGGAACTTCCAAGTTGGATAAAACGTTATTAAGATCGAATAAAATAAGTCCAGCTTTTTAAAAGCCGGATTTAAGATTATCGGACGTTATAGCAGCTTTAAACGTATCGTAAAAGCCGAAAAGGAAATCTTCCTTCGCGATATAGGTATAATAACGTCGCATTAAATTTTCGATATATAGCAAATAAGCGCATTTTAAAATAAAAAGGCAGGATACGTCAAAAGATTAAAGCCGATAAGAAAAATAAGTAGGTATACAAAACGTAATAATACCGTTATTTACGTAATATTTTTCGAATTCGATTAAATAATAACTTTCGTAACCGTTAAAAATAAAAAAATGTTTAATTTTTTTTTCGTACGCGTTCGTATATATTTATCGAAATATTAAATTTATTTTAAACTTAATTCGTTTATTATTTAATTATTAAAATTAATATTAACTTTTTAATTAATTAATAATAAATTATAGTAATATTAAAAATTAAGGTAAGTCTTCCCCGTTAATATAATAAATAACGATAAAACTTAATTTTGCAAATTAATAATTTAAATAATTATAATTTATTTCCGATTATTTTATTAAGCTTATTTAAATTTTTTACATTTTTTAACGTTTATAATTATTATACCCGATATTATTAATAATTTTATTAACAAGTTAATTTTGTCGACGTTATAAGTATCCTTTTTTACGATACTATATTTTGCAATTATAACCCGAATAAATTTAAATTATTTATAAAATATTTTTAAGTTTTCGTATAAAATCCGTTAATAATCAATTTTCCGATTTAAACGCGTTTAAAGCTTTTTTTGCCGTCGTACAAAGTTCGATACCTAGTTAACTTTAACGCGTCTTACGGTACGTTAGGTAAATAATAAATTCGCCATATTTTTAACATATTAAAGCCGAACAGAAAACGTTCGCGTATTTAAGTTAAGGATTCGGTCGACAATCGATTTTTTTTCGGTCGGCTTTAACTTTTGCAAATAAGGGATAATATCGGTTCGGGCGCATTTACCGGTAAATTGTTACAGGAACAGGGGTTCCTGTCTTGGAGAGACCGACCTTTGAGGCCTGGCTCGTGCCCGTCACGGGTAAACCTCGGGGGAAGAGCTTGGCTCTCAAAGTGATCTGGATGATCTGGGACCAGATCACACAGATCACACAGATCCACGACACACGCACTTTAAGGAATGAGGATATATATATGAACCAGTCTCCCATGTAGATAGCACCTACTTAGCTTCGCTCCTTAGCTATCAATCTAAGCTCTCATTTGGAGGCAATTGCACCGTTCTCTAACTGAGGGAAGAGTCTTTAAATCTCTTTAACGAACATACCCTTAGTGAATCATCCCTCGCCCTATTGTTATCTGCAAATCAAGACCCCATTTCGGATACTGCTCATACTTCCAGGTGGATGTATGACAGGTTCGTTACATAAATCGCGTTTCTAAAATAGTACGTAGGACGTTATAAACAGAATTAAGTTTCTTATAACTAAGTTTCGGATTATTATTTTTAGCCTGAACGGCTAGGTTTATTCTAAATGCTTTTATAAGTCGTTCCATATTATGGTTGTTGAAAAATAAGTAATAGAAGTTAAGTGGTTAGAATATTAAAAAAGTATCCCGCGAGTTTGTGTGGCTCGCAAGCTTGTGTAGTACGTTATCAAAAAATCAAAAAATACAATAATAATTTACCTAAAAACTAAAGAATATAAAAGATATAAATTTCAGAAAAATACTAGGAAATATTAATACGAAATATATATGAACATTAATTATACGGATACCCAAGGATCCATAAAATCCTAAAACGATTATAACATATTTATCATTTTCTTAAAATAAAATTAATAATAAAGAAAATACGATAATAATACCATATATGCAACAAAGCAAAGACTCGACGACATAAACCATACGGAAAATTATAACTACTATTAATTATAAAGCGACCATAAAATTTAATCATTTTGGATTTTATTACCAGGCTTTTACAATTAAAAAACCTAACTATAAGCGTACATTACGATAATATCTTTATAATCGTTAATCGACTTATTAAACTCTCCTATTCCCTACCATATAATAAAAATATAAACGCGGAATAATTAGCTTACATCTTTTTAAAATATACCTTAAAAATATACGGATTACTAATAAAAACCATTTTAAATAAAAAAACTATATTTATTTTAAAATTCTAGCAAAAACTTATAACATAACTGGGCTTAAACTACAAACTATCTAACGCTTTTAAACTTTAAACAAACGGATAAATAAAAAAAACCAACCAAATACTAAAAACCTACTTACGATGTTATATTAACTACGAATAAAATAATTAACGTCTTACACCACCGAACGGGACACACCACCGAACGGGACACTTTTTCAACATTCCAACCATCCAACTTTAATTACTTATTTCTTAACAACCACAATATAAAAGGCCTTACAAAAAAAGCGAGAATGAACCTAACCCTTTAAGCTAAAAAACGAGATCCTAAACTTAGTTATAAAAAGCTAAGTTCTATTTATAACGTCCTATATTTTACCTTAAAAGCGCAATTTAACGGTAAATACGCCCGAACCGACATTATTCCCAATTCGTAAAAATTAACGGCGACCGAAAAAAAATCGATTATCGACCGTATCCTTAATTTAAATGCGCGAACGTTTTCTGTCCGGCTTTAGCACGTTAAAAATATGGCCAATATATTGCTTACCCAACGCGTTACGGAACGCATCCGGGTCAACTGGGCGTCGAAATTTGTTAAACGACAAAAAAAGCTTCAAACACGTTTAAATCGAAAGATCGATTATTAAAAAGTATTATGCGAAAATCCAAAGGTATTTCGTAAGTAATTCGAACTTGTTCGAACTATAATTACGAAATACGGCATCGCAAAAAAAAGATTTATAACTTCGATAAAACGGAATTTTTAATAAGGCTTTTTATAATAAGGGGCATAATAATTATAAGTATTAAAAAACGTAAAAAACTTAAATAAACGCAATAAGGTAATCGGAAATAAGTAACAATTATATAAGCTATTAATTTATAAGGTTAGGCTTTATTTCCATTTATTATTATAACGGAAAAAGATTACCTTAATTCCGGGTATCGAAAATACTTATTATTACTTAATTAAAAGTTCGGTATAAGCCATAATAACTGGATAATAAATAAATTAAGTTTAAAATGGATTTAATATTTCGATAAACATATACGAACGCGTATAAAAGGATCGAAACGTTTTCTTATCCTTAACGGTTACGAAAGCTATTATTTAATGGAATTCGAAAAATATTACGCGAATTACGGCATTATTATACTTTATATACCCGCGTATTTTTCCTATCGGCTTTAATCTTTCGACGTATCCTGCTTTTCCGTTTTAAAACGCGCTTATTCGTTATATATCGAAAGCTTAATGCGACGTTATTATACTTATATCGCGAAAAAAGATTTTCTCGCCGGTTTTTACGACGCGTTTAAAGTTGCTATAACGTCCGATAATATCCAATCCGGATTCGCGAAAGCTGGATTTGTTTTATTCGATCCTAATAACGTCCTTTTTAAGTTCGAAATTCCTTTAATTATACTTACGCCGACCGTCTTCCTGCTTACTTCCGCCGGTTTTATTTTTTCCCCCCTTACGAAAACCCTTACAAACATCCGTAAAATAACGAAATAAGGACGTTATTTGCAAAAACGGATTAAAAATTATCAGGGTAGCTCGCCGACAAAAATGGTTAAATCGGTTAATCTTTTGAATAAAAGTTACCTGGTACTTTGGCATAAAGTTATTCTTTTTAAGCAAAAAACCGCCCAATTGCGCGAAACTAACCACGTCCTTAGCAAACGCCGAAAAATTAAAAATAAACGTTTCCAAAAAGAAGAAACATTTATTATATAAAAAGGATAAGCTTTTCTAGCCGCGAAGGAAAGGGGTAGTAAAAAAATGCAGCTAATAGTGGCTAAAGGTAGTTATCGTAAAAGGGTTAAAACGAAGGAACGGAAATATGACGTCTGCGGCAAGCCCGGACATAATGCGCGTACTTGTAAAAAAGCTGTAAAAACGTCTAGCGAAGAAAAATCCGATTAACTTTAATTAATTTAATGTATTATAGTTGAATTATTTGATTTTGTTATCGCGGAATGCCAAAAAGTGTCCCGTTCGGTGGTGTGTCCCGTTCGGTGGTGTGTCCCGTTCGGTGGTGTAAGACGTTAAGTTTAAATATTATTTATTACCTAAATAACTTATAATACTAACTATTACGAAAATATTAAGATAATCCCAGCAAACGCCAATTTTAATTTTATATTAAAATTTTACAAAAATATACGCGAAAAACCGATTAACGTTAAAATCATCTTTATATTAAAATAACTTAAACAATTATATACTAAAATAAAAATAAAACTTAAATTCATACGTAATTAAATAAAAAAGTACTATAAGTAAAAAAGTTAAAAGGATTAACCTTTTAAGGAAAAAAAAATCTACCTAACTACCAAAAACATTTAAATTAAGCAACTTAATAAAACACTCGATTTTAAATATATCAGCCCATACAAAATTATCAAGAAAATCTTAAAAAATAATTATTAATTAAAACTACCACCTAAGGTTAAACTTCATCCAATTTTTTTACGTTTCCTTATTCGAATTAACAACAAATATTATTAAGGTTAATATAAAATACGAAAAAAAAGCAAAA
>QJNU01000793.1:0-30246 GCA_004154915.1 Monosporascus ibericus | reverse complement strand
GTTGTGCCAAAAAAAAAAAAAAAAAAAAAAAAAAACTGCGAGATACTTCAGGTGGCTTCATGAATTGTCTTCACCACCGACCAGCAGCCGTCTCAGAAATATATAAAAAAAAAATCTCGGCGTGATTCCACACTCATAGTCGTCGCAGTTCCAAGCAGAAGGCTGTCGACGGTGCCACCAATACGAGCGGCGCAGATAAGAGGGCTGCCTCTGATGGGAGGGTATCGAAGCGTAAATAAGAAAAGGAAATAGAAAGCACAGAAATGGTCGTCATGGGCAGATTTTTTAGTTCCACCCGAGAGAATTCTCAGCGGCGACTGGCGCCGAAATGTTCGCAGTTCGAGCCGAGGTGTTGCCGCCACTCCTTCCACTTCCGTGGCTGTCTCGCATGTTCCCTGCGGCTGCACCGTAGCCTGTGAAATCCCGGCTGAGCAGTGCACCGCCCATCAGCGCGGGGCTGCCGGATTGCCGCATGTCAGAGTAAGATGCAACAGAGCTGCTTCGCTTGTGCGCCTGCTTCTTCTTCTTGTACCGGCGAGCGATGATGAACATGGCGGCTCCATACGCGCCAGCGACACTGGCCGCACCAACAGCGATACCAGCAGCCATACCCTTCTGGGAGCTCGATGTGCCTCCTGGATTACCAGGGCTGTTGAATGGATCATTGTTCGGCGCTCCGGTATCGCTCGGATATCCGCCGCCGCCACCGTTGCTGTTGTCGCCCTCCAGCGTGGACCCAAGGATGATATCAATAGCGGGGTTGATCTCTCTAGTGAGGTTCCTGACAAGTTCGTCCTCGTTGTTATAGAGAGCTGAATTCGGGGACTTGATATCAAGCCTGAGCTGCTCGACACCCTCCGAGGGGTAGTAGACGAGAGCCTGTGACGTGATGTACTCGAGGGGGTCCATGGTGTCATAGGGTACGATACTGTGCATAACAATCGTCTTGTCCCCCAAGTTGTAGTTACCGCCATGGGCAAGTGCCTTAGGGAGGAGGTCGAATATCTGTGCCGCCGCTAGAGGCTGGGTGACGATGAATTCGTAGTTCTCCGCGAAAAGGAAGGAAATCTGGATCATGGTCGAATCCGGGGGTTGTTGGGGTGGATCCATCGGCGTGATTGCCTTCGGAAGACTGGTCGGGATTCCCGTTGTTGTCGTGGTCGGAATGCCTCCCGTGCTGATTCTGGTCGAGGACGGCTGGAAAAGATTGGAAGTAGGAAGCCACGAGTCCGTATTTGGGACCGTCTTCGTAGCGGGGAGGCTCGTCAAGTCAGGGGCACTGCTAGTAGGGGCCGCAGTCGTTGTCGGTGTCGTTGTCGTGGGCTCTGTACTCGTCGGAGGCAACATGCTAGTACTCGAAGGGGGAACATCAGTGGTGACAGATTCTGTCAAGGTAGCCGAAGACGCCGTAGGCACCAAAGGAATGGCCGTCGAAGAGACAGTAGTGTTGGGACTAGTAATAGTGGGAGGCACGGAACCAGAAATACTGGACTGCGTTACAGGGGGAACCGTAGTTGTGTTAGAAGGAACCTGGGTTTCGGATACGGTAGGAGTCGCCGTTGGTGGCGTCGACCTTGACGCGGTCTGTGAGGGGGTAGACGCAGTCTCAGTACCATTGATGATAGGGATATCAGACGTGGAAAGAGTCGGTAAGGCACTGGTTGCTGAAGTTTGCGATACCGTAGGGAAGACTGAGGTTGACGACACAGTGGGTGCAGTGCCGGAGTAGCTTGTCCCACTTTGAGTAGGTGGGAAAATCCCGCTAGTCGAACTCCTGCTCGGTTCTTCGGTTGTCGATTCCGTGGTGTTGCCTGGAACGCCCGAGCTAGTGGCTGTTGGGATAGTTGACAGTGTTGGCAAGAGCCCCCCAGATGTGGTACTACTTAGCACGTCGGAAGAGGTTGCAGTCGCAGTAGCATTGGCGGTGACATCAATTGGCGGCAATGTTGGAGAGATACCTCCAGATGTTGTATCGCTAGGCACTTGGGCAGTGGTCGTAATAGACTCGGTAGCATTGGGTGTGATATCAGTGGGTAGCGTTGGCAAAAGCCCTCCAGAAGTTGTCTCGCTTGGCACTTGGGTAGCAGTCGTAGACTCGGTACCATTGGCTATGGTATCAATTGGCAATGTTGGCAAAAGTCCTCCGGTAGTTGTCTCACTTGGCACTTGAGTAGCCGTCGTAATAGACTCGGTAGCGTTGGCTGTGGTGTCAATTGGCAATGTTGGCAAGAGTCCTCCGGAAGTTGTCTCACTTGGCGGTTGGGCAGTGGTCGTAATTGACTCGGTAGCATTGGCTGTCGTATCAATTGGTAACGTTGGTACGAGCCCTCCGGAGGTTGTCTCGCTTGGAACTTCGATTGTGGTCGCCGTCTCGGTAGCATTGGCTGTGGTATCAATAGGTAGCGTTGGTAAGAGCCCTCCAGGGGTTGTCTCGCTTGGGACTTCGGTTGAGATCGCCGTCTCGGTAGGGTTGGCCGAAGGAATTGCTGTCGTAGTCTCGGTAGCACTGACTGTGATATCAATGGGCAACGTTGGCAAGAGTCCTCCGGAAGTTGTCTCACTTGGCGGTTGAGCAGTGGCCGTAATAGACTCGGTAGCATTGGCTGTAGTATCAATGGGCAGCGTTGGTAAGATCCCTTCAGAGGTTGTCTCGATTGGCACTTCGGTCGTGATCGCCGTCTCGGTAGCGTTGACTGTGATATCAATGGGTAGCGTTGGCAAGAGTCCTCCGGAAGTTGTCTCGCTTGGCACTTCGGTTGTGATCACCGACTCGGTAGCGTCGACCGAAGGAATTGCCGTTGTAGCACCTTCGGTTGGCAAACTTGGCGGGAGACGTTCAGACGTTGTTTCGCTCGGCAGCTCCGTAGCAGACTCTGTTGTATCGACTGAAGGGATTGCCGTTGTGGGATCTTCGGTAGGCAATGTTGGCAAAAGTCCCGTAGCCGATTCGGAGGCCTGTGTTGGGATACTTGAAGGTGACTCGGTAGCGTTTGCGGTCTGCGACGGGAGCACTGGGTCAAGGATGCCCGTGATAATATCTCCTAAACTACCGCCAGTGCTTGAGGCTTGTCCCGAACTCGGTGTTGGCGCAATACTGTTCGACGATGGCGGCACAGTGCCACCGCTTGAAGCCTGTTCCGAACCCGACGGCGGTGTGCTAGTACTCGGAATCACATCATCACTACTTGAAGGCTGTTCCGAGCCCGACGACGGTGCGCTAGTACTCGGCGGAATCACATCATCACTACTCGACACCGGATCCGAACCCGACGACGGGAGCACTGGGTCAAGGACGTCCGTGATAACATCTCCTAAACTACCGCCAGTGCTTGAGGCCTGTCCCGAACTCGGTGTTGGCGCAATACTGTTCGACGATGGCGGCACAGTGCCACCGCTTGAAGCCTCTTCCGAACCCGATGACGGTGCGCTAGTACTCGGCGGAGCCACATCATCACTACTTGACGCCTGTTCGGCGGTCGATGTTGGTGTATTAGTACTCGAGGATGGAGTCACAGCGGCAATGCTTGACGGCTGTTCGGGGCTCAGTGTTGGTGCATTGGTATTCGAAGAGGGCGTCACGATGCCAGTCGGCGCCAAAAGGATCCCGGACGATGTAGTGGGGGCGGTCGGGCTTCCATCCGTCTCCGTTCCCGTAGTAGACGATGCTCCAGTGCTCGACGCCGTCTCCGTTCTCGACGTTGTTTCGGTGCTAGACCCTACGCCCACACCGATAGATGGCAAAAGCGTGATTGCGTCACCATTATCCGTCGAACTGGACACATCCGTGGCCGAACTTCTGGCAGCACTAGTCTCAGACGGAGCAGAAGGGACTTCCGATGATAACGACAAGGACGGCGAAGACGATGATCCAAGACCCAACTCCTCCGTCAAGCTCGAAATCAAGCTTCCGATTCCCAAATCCGTCTCCGTTGATGTCTCTGTTGTCGTTGAGCCTAGCGATACTGGCGTGCTCGTGCTCTCGGGAGGCACCTGCTCGGGCGGGGTCGTGATAGTCTGGTTCGTAAACTGCCTCTTGACATGCCTTGGATAGTAGATCCTCGGCCTCTCCCTTTGAGCGCTAGCCAGCGACACGAGGGCCAGGCAGGCAGCCACGAATGACTTCGTATGCATTGCGACTTGATGACTTCACGTCTCTCTTCTAACAAGTCTTGGAGTTCTGCTCAGTAATCTTGATGCGGTTTAGTTACGTATTGTGTAAATGATAGTATATTGTTTGAGCCTTCCTGCTAGTGTAAGTTGGATTGTCCGCCTAAGTTATCAACTGCACTCACTTTGTCAGGGCTATTTTAATCAACGAGTGTACTTGACGACAAGATGTCAACGAGCGAGCGTATTTGTTCTATTCGACGGCGTCCTGTCAGTTGATGAAGAGCTTGGAGACGTTGAAGACGGGGGTTCGAAGCAACAATGTCGAACCGAGTTTGGCGCAATGGATATTGTCGACCGCTGCCAATAGGAAACTGACTTACCTCTTTCCAAGAAAGCCTTTATATGTTCCCAGCGCTTTTTCTAAAAGAGTGACACGACGATAAAAATCGTCAATTATATGGTTATCCTAGCCGACCAATGTGTAGTCAGGGTCTGTCTCAACGAGGCATTGGCAGTTGGTGCTAGGGCCCGTAGGGCGTCCTTCAACGCTGGCTCGAACTTAAAGTTGGGGCGATCGAGCAATTGGGAAGAGGTCTCGAGCTGGAAGAGATGTCGACGCCGAGAAATATATTGTCGTCGAAAGGAATACCTAACGGAGGTCGGCAGAGAGGAAAAAGAAGGACGAGGTGAGGCAGTTGGGGAAGACAAAGCCGAAAATGAAGGGAAAGAGTGAAATGAAAGACGGGATTACACAAAACACGCGGGCACGCACGCACGCACGCACACAATGGGGGACTGGGGGAAGAATGAGAAACAAGCAGAAACAGATCCGGTTGGGAGGGAAGTGAAAGAGAGGAGACAAGACTGGGCTCCCTAGTCGGTTGGCTAGGCGTGTGATTGGCAGGCACCGTATGACTCCCCTGTGATACCCAAAAAGGAGCGCTAATACTACTCTATTAGGCTAGTCTGTCTAAGGGAACGGAAGACCTAGTGTAGCGCTAACCTTTATCCAAATTTGGTAGGTGGGAGAGAAGGTAGGTAATGAATGTTCGTATGTATAAGTACTTTTTGGTTGATACGAGAGCGAGGCTTTTGAGGCGGCCCTCTTCCCACAAGATTACAGTAATCGCTAGTTATGTACTTTATGTAGGGTTAGGCAGCTATAACGTTTATATGTGTAAGTGTGAGCAGAGAAGGTCGATCAGCGTGTCTGTTCTCCGCTTTGCTTTGCTCAGGTACAAAGAAGGACATCATTCTATGAAATGAGCGCGACCAAACAGCCTGGCCCATCTACCATCGTCCCATCTTCCCCTCTGCTAATGTTGGGAAGCAAATACTATTATGCAAAAGATATACATGCTTATTCCTTTACGGCATCGTGCTACTTATATATAAAATGCGCATGCGGCTCTATCACGCAGGCCTATACAAGGGCTTGAAGGACTAGAGCTAGACTGCATACATTTAGGTAAGCGTTCAGTGTAAATTGTGCGCCACCCCCGGCTGTTCCTGAATCCAAGTTTGGCCATCAGCCTATCATCATCTTCGCTGGCTTCAATATCAGATGGCATCGACATCATTATCAGGCATTGGACACCGACACAACAAGCTGGCATAAGCTGTCGATCCCGTCTCCGGCATGTCAATTGCCCCTGTGGTTGAAGTGTACGACCAGGAATAAATATCCACCTAGTAGTAAATCCGCGGCGGCCGAGGGCTGACTAGTATTCAAAATTGTGTTAAAGGCTATGTAGATCCTGTCCTATCCGAAACAAGCTACGTAAGGACGGGTCAACACCTACACTATGAATGGTATATCGTACATATTAAAGCATCATATAAGAACTTGACGGCGATTACATGGACTGAGCCATCTTCCAAATCATCACGTTTATCAGGGACGCTAAAAGGGATAGGGTACATACCTGTCTTATGTGCATCCTCCCCCTGAGAAACGGGCCTTGGATCAATACCGTGAAGAAGTTTGCATTGCACAACATGCCGCTAAATTGAGTGCCCCTTTATACACATATATATATGTACCTATGCAATACGCACTCGGGGACTGTCGATGTTACATGTGTGCAACATGCAGATGCAGATGAAGTAGATGATAGCATGCAGGCGGTCTCGTGGCTGTGCCTCTTAGTTCTGCTCATATGGGCAGTTCCCGTGTTTTCCACGCTGCCTAAGCACCGATGAAGGTTGCCTTATCCCTGCATCCAAGGTTGTAGGATGGACCTAAGACTGGATCTCCTGCCTTAGCTCGGCTTGAGGGTCCAGTAGGAAGAGCGTTCAATATTAAAACTGCCATCCTTTTTGAGGGGCATAATACGCTACCTACTATACCTTTATGTATTTGAGAGGAGGGGGACGGTATCCTTTCGTCGAAAATGTACACCAATACAAATATACTTTTAGTAATATGTGTTACGGACTCCACACCCAGTCCCTTTGAGCTGCTATGCTTACACTTCGTATTTGCTGCGGCGCAGAAGCCGAGAAAGAACCTTGACAGCAAGGCGACATCAGTGCAACGCCGCCGAGGATTTATTATTTAGACAGCGGGTAAAGCGTCCGGGGTTAGAGCCATTTTAAGATGGCTATGCGCTACAAAAGGCTGGCGATGCGCCCATTGGACATCCAGCTCACAGCTGTCAGGCCCGTCCCGTGGAAATTTGCATGGTAACGCCTGCACATTCCTCCGCGCCAATTTTCGATGCCAATCTTCATACGATTTGATGAACAGTTCTTTGTTCGCACGTGGAAGATTTCTATCCGTCCCGAAGTTGTAATACATACACGAGCATACCTACTGACGTGCGTACATGCTGCTGGCTTACAGTAGAGAAGCGAGTACGTCCACTAGAATGGAGATGGTTTCCGTTTCAGGTGCGCCGGGGGCCAGGTCATTTCCGATGGAGCCGTGCTAACCTTTTTAAAGTTTCCTAGCGTGAGCCCGTGCCTGACTAGACCCGATACGATCGACGGGGCCAGACCAGTTGTATCAAAAGCAGGAGACAATAGAGTATTAAGGTTAGTACGCCCAAGCCTCTCACCAGACTTGGAAGGTGGGTTCGTATTGCACAGTCCCTTCGTTCGAGCTCCGGAGCATAGGTGCTTAAGAAGGGTTGTGAGGTGATGTTTTCGTGATACTCCCCTGGCTGCACGTCATGCGACAAGCGTCATCAATTGATTCTTTCACATCAACGTGAACTACTTACTCGTAGCAAGACATACCTCCAAGTGTGGAGATATGAGATCCACATACTACTACCTTGCCTAGGGAATTGGCCACCAAGCTCTGAAGTAGGGACAGCATCGAGGCTCATTCACTTGCCCTAGCCAGGAATTGTGGAAACGCGAGAACATGGAGGAGGGAGTAACTATTTGTTCGTCTGGGGAATCTTACTTCGAGAATCAATGGCTTCAAATGCATTTACAAGGGTGGGAGGCGGTAAAGGACCTCGCAGCAGTAACCGTTCTGTCAGGTAGTAGCGTAGCCCGCCTCCCATCCAAAAGCGGTCGTGCTCATTATAACGTGCAGCAACATCCATCCGGCCCCAGAACCGATTGATGGTTCCGCTTCCAATACGCAAGTGCCGGCAGACAGAAGTTATTAATAAATGCAGCCTTCAGGAGAACTTGCACTATCGAAAGCCGGACCACTTCCGGGTAGACGGTTGCGAACGAGCTCCTACGTCTATGAAGTAGGACGGCCAGCAAACCCCCCGCTTGTCTTCAAGGCGACGAGTGGGAACATCGCCGTGTGATCAGGGCTAAGACTATGCAATTAGAAGGTTCAGTGCTCTCATTTCAATGGGGTGCTGCGCGCATAGAAGGCGCGGCGATCTATATAGAACAAGGATAGAGCAGCTAACGAGGCTTTCCCAAGATCAGGTGTACTTATGAATCCGACATCAACGAGTTACGTGCGTCCATCCAACGGTGGCCCGGCGAGGATCTGGGCGCATCTGCATCCCTCCATTATAAGCCGGAGCGTACTTAGGGGGTTGGTTATGTAGCTTGCTATCATCACTATCCGTTGGAAATGCTTCATTAGCGCATTGGTGAAACGTCATCGGTTACTCTGCTGTCACTCGTAATAGCATATTACGAATATCATGGCAGTTGTAAAGTTTTAGCAATCCACGACAGGGAGCTCATCCATGGAGGCTACTTCAAAGTCAATGCCCGACAATGGTTGTGAATGCCAGGCCTGTCGTCCACCCCCCGTCGGCAAAATGACAACAGTCACCATAGGGCCGTGTAAGCCAGCCCGTATGGATATCGGGTCAGGCACGCTCATCATCAAGGCTATCCATCTCGTTTCTGCGGCTCTGAAGCCCAAGCCAGAATTTTCGGAGATTTTGTCTTTATTGCTTTGGCTGTTCGCACACCATCCACGGCTAGGTAAGTTATGTGACTTGACATATTTCTTCCCCTGAGGACTCCTCATTACGCGTCGCGATGGACGTCGTCTTCCCCTGCCTACCAGAGTATTACACCCCTTTTGATAAACTGTAATGTTGACTATATCTCACTATGCGACTTCGCTGCTGCTGCACTTTGGCTCACTCATTGCTATGCCTTCACAACAGTCAAGACTATACCTCCCCGTTCCCAGTTCCATAGTAAACTAGTGAGCCACGCCGTTAGGTTGATCTCCATAGCTACTAGCATTTTTTTTTTTTTTTTAGTCTTATAACTGTACAAAGAACATTTCCAGCGTGAAGCGGAATTCGTCAATACTAGTCGTGGATTCGCAACAACGGCTTACACGCCTTCCGAAGCAATGCAGGGCGCAGTTGAAATACGTTGGGATAGGGTTTGCAATTACCCACCCACGGGTACCGATTCACTACCCACGATGTAAATTACTACGACATAAAAGCGTAATACTTACTGTTCCTCATAAATAATTATTATGAAGGTAACTCCGTATTACTTACGGACGTTTATTACTTACTTAAGATTAAAATTGTCATCCGTGGGTACTCGTGGGTAGCGTGGGTGGGTGGTTAGTGCAAACCCTACGTTAGGATTGAGAATTACCACGGCATATGCGGGGTCCGCAAAGCCTCTCACTGCCCATGATGCTACCACCCAAGAAGGGTAAGAGAAAGAAAACCCACGCTCCCAATGGGTTTATACTCGCTTACGACGCCTGGGTCCGGTAAGCTAAGGGCTTAAAGTATATAGAGTGAGCTAGCTTACTACTATCGTATTGGTTATGAGGGGGGAAGGGGGGTAAATGGGTCAGCTGGTCATCTTACGGGTGCTGCGTGGTCTAATTAAGGCTGATTGCGTGCAGCCTTCCTTGACTACTTGTCTTCCACGATCTTCCTCCTCGATGCAGGAACGGTAAATCGACGGTACGGTACGGCACGTCATTGGTAGCTAAGCGTGCTAACGTAGACCCAATCGTAAGACACAAATACGGACGGTTCACGGAACGGATGAGAATGGTTCGGATCTTAATTCAATGACGGTAAGGACATGACCGGACGACAAATCCGGTTTGCGATTTGTCACATATTGGACGGGCGATGGCAGATCAACGTTGGCCGATCTGCAAGATGCCTTCCATCAGATACCGGCCCCGGCCCAACCTGTGACAGAGCCTGACTTCATTTTATTACGCCGGCCACGGCCCCCCGTTTTGCAGCCTTAGTGGAGGGCCAACTTCGATATCCCGCGTGGTCCGGGCCAAGAACATCCCCCCCCCCGGGGTTACGAGAGAGGCGGTCAAGCTAGGCCGTTCTGGGCCCTGATTGATAATGATGCCGCATGCGGGCGAGATGCAGCTTGCTTTCGATGGTCTCCCCCTCTTCTTTTTGCTTTGGTTCTCGGCTGGGAGTTGAACGCCACATTATCGTTCATCATATCATGAAAATGGCCTACCGCATGCAGATCGCGCCGTTTTGTCCGGCGTTTTGGGGAAGTACAGCATCCGCTATAAAATACTCGAATCTTGGACCCAATCAAGTGCTTGTCAGAGCAAAAGCAAATCGCAAGCATGTCCAAAAGCGTGTAGAATTTAACACGGGATGGTAGGGAATGCGTTCTGCGTGCCCCCTCCATTTTACAGGACGTACACAAAAAGCAAAACGCCCTACGACCTAGCAGCCTGGGGGCATCCCAAACCTCCTTTCTCTGCCGGTGACACCAGCATCGCTAGTTTTTCTGATGATGCTAGCTGGAGAGGCGAAACCGGGTATCTAGCTTTCCTTCCACCAGCCCTCTAAGGTTCCACAGCTCCAACACAATAGAGGTTGAGGACAAGGCAGGAATATTGGAATGTTGATGGTTAGAAGCAGAGATTATACCTCATATGATACCAATTACATTAGTGGTATTAGGTGTGAAGCTGTGCATGTCAGGTGCTCCAACCTGCATATTGATGCAGAGTCGTTCTTAAAGCAGACCTGTCACATCGAAGAACTAGCCCAGCTGGTCCAGGCACAACCGGACTCCTGGATAGTCCCATCCAAGTTTGTTCCAGCATATCGTGCATCGTAGCACGTCAATGCGACCAGTGCGGCGGTCACCCTGCAGCAGCTGATGATAAATGGTCTCCGAGGCCGTGGACATGGCTAAACGGTATACCTCGGGAAGATCGTCAGAGCCAGCCCTGCGGTTACCCATCTCCCCCGCCCCAGATTTGCAACGGAACAAGACGTCATTTGGGCCCAGGGGACAATATTTGTGCCCTCTTGACCTTCACAGCCGTCAATGTGTCAGTCGACAGCATGTAATAAGAAGCCAAGACTGCTTGCTAAACTACATAGACGATCATAGGTGGTAGTGTAAGAACATGGTGAGTTGGGTGCATGATATCTGGATACTCACTACTTATCTCTATCCGTTTAGGTGCAGATATACCTAGGTATACATATGCTGCCCGTGTAGGTCATTTGAAGCTGCCTACGGCCGTCTAAGCGACCTGAGCTTGGAGCTGAAGGTCGATTAGATATTAGATCTATCCGCTTCGGGAGCCTCCCGGCGGCGTGTGGCTCATTTCCTAGTCTGCACCAGCACATTGTGCATGTACATATGTAAGATGGTTTAGAGGGACTGTGAAACCTCAAAGCGAATGAGCATTCGAGCTAAATACGCGCACTATAGCTAGCACGGGAAATCTTGATCGGCTTGCATATATATCTTCTTGGGTTCCTAATCTAGGTACGTACGTGCGTGGGCGATCACGCCCGCCTAACAAATCGCTTCTTGTTATTCGAACAACTGACCAGGGGCTGTTACTGGGAATTCCTTATATATATTCTGGGACCGTTGTGTCCATCCAATTCCCCCCTCATCCCAAATTTCGGCACTGATTCCACCGCCCATCTCCTCCTGTCGACCACGCGTAACTCCACAAAACCTGTCTCTGCCTGCGACTAAAATACCAACAAACTCCTACGCGTACGTAATTTAGCCGTGCAAGAACCCCCGCGGACGTCACGCTTGTGACTCGACACTAAACATCCCACTTGAATCCACAAAGCTTAGTCTGGGCTTCTTCTCAGCTTTGACCTCCCTTCGACACTACCCCACCACCCCCAAATCGTTCCTTACTTATCTAACTCATATTCCCATTCTCATCCATCCATTCATTCTAACCATCAATCGCTCAGTCACCATGGGCGTCACGAAGAGAGTTAACGAGGAGGGCAACGGACCCCAGCCTGCCGTAGGCCAGACCGTTACTATCGAGTACACTGGCTGGCTCAAGGACACGTCCAAGCCCGACAACAAGGGTGCAAAGTAAGAAAACCCAACCTCCCAGGGACCCCAGGGCTGACGTCGGCCTCTGAAGATCACCACTAACAACACTGCTAGGTTCGACTCCTCAGTCGGCCGCGGCGACTTCGTCACACGAATTGGTGTGGGCCAGGTTATCAAGGGTGAGCTTGCGGCTTCCAATCGCTTCCGTAGCGCTCCTATTGACATGATCAGGCTGGGACGAGGGCGTTGTGCAGATGAAGGTTGGCGAGAAGGCTACTCTGGACATCACCAGGTACGGCACATCCAGACTCTTTCTTCTAGCCATCTCTTGACGATCAGTGAGCTAACTTGCAAATCCGCAGTGATTACGGCTATGGTTCTCGGTATGCTCCTGTTCCTGTTCCTCCCACTACGCCGAGAAGTCGCAAATGGTTGTCCTGCATAAAAACGTTCTATTCCACATGACGCTACCTCAGGAACCTTGCGAGACAGTCGAGCTTCCACGGCCTTCAATTGCGGTTTCTGACCATGGTTAACAGCGGCTTCACTGGCCACATTCCTCCCAACGCCGATCTCATCTTGTAAGTATCCAGTGCTCTCTGGGAATTTAAGCGGCTTGGGGTCGACTAACGCTCGGATCCCTAGCGACGTGCACCTGAAGAGCGTCTCCTGAGCTATTTCTGAGAGTAGTGGTTCACAGAGATGCGCAGTCTAGTAACGAATGGCTTTTGCAGCGAGGGGTATGAGACAGTTAGCTCAATTCTGAGGCATTAGTCAATGTAGTCAAGTGAGGCAAAAAAAATCCAGACAATCGTTCATTTGAACTTCTTATTAGCTCACAGCACTCGCCATGAAACATACTGGTCTACCTTTTGGCAAATGCATAAAGGCATACGTTTCGGAAGCTCAGATAGCGTGAATCGACACGAAGACACAAACATCCGCACTCGTGGTGCGGCAAACACACCTACGAAGCCTGCTCTATTATTGAGCCTCGCCAACAGCTAATAGAGAGTTTGAAAGGCAATAAATGCAAAAGTCCGTTCCACGCAGGGGCCTATTTACCTCAACTGGTTCTCGGACCAGCCGCATGCTTTCTAACTTCCTATGCACCTGACATTTTGAAACCCGACCGCATGTAGCATTCGCAGATTTTTAGTCGTCTACTCCGTCGTCTACTCCCGAGTGCGAAGAATGCCCAAGGCCGAACCTGTACGTCTTGGAACTTGCCGGCAGCACTTCTTTCCTTCCGCTCATGCATCGGGAAGGTGCTAGAGCGAGCGAGCGTCGGTGTGAGGTTGGGGCCTGCTTACATGAGATCGGGCCTCTCCCCCTGTCGCACACTAAATAATCGCGTGCCACGGCGTCGCGGGACCTTCTGTTGCTGGCGTCTTAGAGGACAAAATCTGAAAAAGGCGTCCTGCGATCGTCCGCGCGGCGGTCCCACTAGCAGCCTTGGCTGTGCTACACCACCGCTTCGTGAGGCTTGCCTCACTTTTTGGTCTTCTTGCGTTCGTCTAGGCGAAGAGTCTGGGCGTTTCCGTCCCTCCCTTTTGGTCGTTTGCACATCTGAAAAGCAGCACGGCGCTATATAACGTCGTGAGCCCTCAGTCTCTCCGAAGTGAGAATTTGGAGAATTCTGGCCCAGTCGGTATGTTTCTCAGATCGAAGCCTATCTTTGCTGTGTCCTCTGAATAGGCCGCTCAGGACATAGACTTAGCATAGCTAGTTATGCCCAGTTCCTTAGAAGGCGTAGATCCAGCCCGTGGCTCTAGTTCATAGCGTCACCAGATGGGCGCGTTGCCTAGCCTCGCGGCAGTGGTGGCTACGAACCACCAGGTCCTTCTTTGGTCGTACAGAACGCTGCGTAAACTACAACAAGCAACAAAGTCCGTTAGCAGTGTTAAATACGGATGGCCTATCCAGTCTGAGTTATTGTCTCCCATCTAAGGCATGAATGGATGGTAATGGACTCCTGACTCCAGGTAGCCATGATCTATAGGATTTGGTTCGGCTCTGCGTGGTACTAACCTTTATCCCATTCTTGCCGAGTCTCTGGCCCGCCTCGCTGGACGGAGTATGCGCGGAGCTAGGAGGTAAAGTGTTCCATCAGAGTTCCAGGATCATTTGTGCCACCCAGCATCATTAAGTAGACTCGGGATCGGAAATATAAATCTATGTATATCACCCACAAGTTTAGCAGAGCTGATGAGTACTTAGGCCTCGCGAAATATAGCCACCTGTGATTCACACTCATTTGTTTCCCTGCGACTCAACGGCCTCAAGCGAAGACCGTATATATACAAGGTGGAGTTCGCATAATTCGCTTCTCTGATCTTGCGTGCCGCGCGAAGGGCGTCCATGGCTGTGGTGGCTCTATACGAGGGAGGAAACAGGCTAATGTAGCCCGGGTTGTCGCAGGTCGTGCTCTTCGAGCTCCTCATCAATCTAGTAACTGGCGGTAACTAATGAACTTGGACGAAGACACGGTCCACTGCCTATACAGAATTCCTTGGGCACCCGTCTCACAGTTCCCGTCCTCGCAGGAGAGGCCTGCCTGTACCGGTGCCAATTCGCACTAGAACTTGACCGCTGGCATAACACATGCTATGGGATACCTACTTCTGCAGTTTAGGGGTTATTGCTATTACAATATTCAGCTTTAAACATTAGATTCATTTTCTGAAGACTTTTTGAAGCCCCCATATCCTCGCCGTCGTGAATAGGGCGGCGATCCTGAAGTTTTCAACAACAGCATTGTGTTCCTAGACCTCTGACCTTAATCGGGGATTATTCAGAAGCGGATTATGTAGGCGAACATCTTTGTTGTAGTCTCTGCAGTGAAAAGTTTCCCAAGGTTGCCGTGTCGTGGTATCGGCAGCGGACCATCCAGCGGCCTACGCCTATTCGGGTTCCGCGTTTGGCAATGGCGAGCAATTGCGTCGAGCTCGTGGCATCTGGGCTAATATTCATGAGACTCCTTTGATTCTCCGTCCCGACGCGCATTCGTGCCCGCCGTTTCCAACGCAAGCAGGGGATCCGCGCCCTCAGCTCTCAGCTGTGCCGCATTCTGTATTCCCGCCGAGAAGATGGGATACATCATCTCGCGCTACCCGCTCGGATGCTGTGCGGCAGACAAGAGCATAGGAACCCAGGGGCTCCCTTTAATCCCGAAAGCTGGTGCGGGCGAACTGTCCGCGGATGGTTACCCCGATACAGCCCAGGACGTCATATGATGTATAATGAAGCAATGGACGTAATGTGGTGGCAAGGGGCTGAGTCCTATGGGAGAGAATTTGATACGTAGGACGAAATCCGGCCGTAATTGCTTAGATCAACCGTCTTCCACTCATTCGTCCGTGTAAGCCGTTCATCGACGGGCGAGGACCACCTCACTGAGAGTATGCGCTAGGGTAGGCCCAGGCCGCCCGACGTGGATCTTTCCACGGCATTTACCACGGTCTCCTTGAGCACTGGATATGATAACTGGCGCCAGCTAGATTTCCTTCGAGTCGTGGTGTAGTAGGTAGATGTAGGAATCTTCATCCTTAAGAAATCGGCACCCCTGACAGAGACAAGTTCAACTCTGGGAAGAAAGGGTCGCGGATAAAGCCAAGTATCTCGAAGATGACCATACCGTTTATACCTGGTAACAAGTAGCCTAACGCATAGCTCTCCGCGCCCACGGTCCGTTGACACATCAGATTCGCCGGCCGGTTTACAGGTCAGTACAGCGAAGGCTGCGGTGTCATAGCTAGAGGTGGAAAAGATGGGCTAGGACTCACGTGTCCCTGCTTTGGGAAACTGCCTACACACGTGGTGAATCGCCTTCGGGGTCGGCGGGAGAACTTAAGTGGGCATCTAGTTAAGGGGCTGGGACTGACTTTGCAACAGCTGTCGAGCTGACGTATTCACCCTAAGAACCATGATCTTGGGTACGGGAGTGTCCCCCGGGCGAACATCGTTACTTTCTGACCGCCGGCTGCTGCGATGGTGTCTAGCAATGCGAGGAACCTTAGCTAAGAGGCTGAGTAGGCCGCTACGATGAATGAGTAAATATGCTAGCTCAAAGATTTTCTCTGGTCGTAGATTGATGAATTCCGTGGTATATGCGGGAGAAACAAGTCTGCACAAGGTCCAGGAAGGATGCCGCCTGAGTGGAGGTACTATAGAATCGAGGGTGAGGGTGAAGGAAAGGGGCCTCCCTTCTGTTTTCTTGCTCTTTTTATCTTTGGTGGCAACTGGTGGCACTCCATCCTCCAACGCACCACCAATAACCCTTACAGGTCTTTTATATAGATGTTCCTCCGCTAGAAGTTGGTACGAGGAATGCTCTACGCTACGTAGACATCCATAGCGTAAACAGGATTACTGAAGAAACTCGAGATATCTTGAATGGCCACTCCCGAAGGTAGATTAAATACATTCTCGTTTTGGCTTTTTGCTGCAGCGAATCTATGCCATTTACCCACAGCATTGATAATTTCGGCTCGTTGATACCGTTCCTGAGTGACAGTGTCCCTCCTAACGCCTTAGTTCACAGAGGGTCTTCCCCTCCGAAGTGTACCTAGATGGATGGTTTTGATCCCTGATTCCTGGCATCTGTGTGACTGGAACACGGGGACAGTAATTAAACACCATTGACTATGCCAACATGCCGGTATATGGAATCGTGCAAATACTTTCTAAGTTTGAACAAAATATCCAACATGATCTTGCCTGACAACCCCACTCGCTACCTAAGATACCTGGGTACTTAACGTGTGGGCCGGCCAATGATCGCCACGTCGATGAGACACTAGCGGATTAGATAAGCGATAAGACACATGATTGGCCTGTGTACTGCAGAAAACGAAAAATTGTATTTCTGGTCCCTTGAACAATACGGTACTACCTGCAAGGTACCTAGACTAGACGTTCCCTACCCACTTCGATACGGCGATAACGTGAAATATAATTTTTTTTTATCTCGGTTCTGCTCGATTTCCCTCTCACGTCGCCGAGTGACTTTCAATTCCACGCAGTAGGGGAGCCTGAAATTTCTTCCTATTCAATTCCTGGAGGTCTTGTAATTAAATCAGAATTTGGCATCTGCCATGTTTAAGGCTTCCTTACAACGACATGCCCAGCTGGGCAATGTCGCCCGTCGTCAGATTGCAGCTTTTGCCTTGCGGCCATCTCGCTCCCAGTCTGTGCTGATATCGGCTCCAAGACTATCGCAGACCGCCATACGGTCCAATACCCCATGCCAGGTCATACCGCGGTTTTATTCTGCTGAATCCGTCGCAGTGCGTGAAGATGGAGATTCCGCCTCTCGATCGGGGCGTGTAACCCGCTTTTCCGATCTACGGAGCCTGGGCGTCGATGAAAAGATAGTAGAGGCCCTCACAGAAGGCATGGGATATGAGACTATGACTGATGTTCAATCATTAACCATCAACCCTGCGATGAAGGGCGTCGACTTGTGAGCCGTTGCATATCCATACCGAGTGAAACATCATTGAAGCTAATAAAATGTATCAGGGTCGCACAAGCGAAGACCGGCACAGGGAAGACCTTGGCTTTCCTCATCCCCGTCTTCCAACGAGTAATCAACGCCCAGCCCGAGCTTGCCAGGAGAGGTGGCTATCGTAACGCCTCATCAGAGGATATTCGTGCCATCATCCTTTCTCCAACCCGAGAACTTGCTGAGCAGATAGGAGTGGAAGCCAGGAAACTGGCACGAGGGACCAGCGTCGTCGTCCAAACAGCCGTCGGTGGCACGAGGAAGAAAGAAGCTATGTACAACATGCAGCGGAACGGCTGCCATATTCTAGTTGCCACTCCCGGAAGGCTTCAGGATATCCTATCTGATCCTGACGCTCGAGTTGCCGCGCCGAATCTCCAAGCCTTCGTGCTAGACGAGGCTGATCGAATGCTTGATGTCGGGTTTTCTGACGCCATTCGGGAGATCCTCGACTTGCTGCCGCCTGTTCAGCAGGTTGATAGACAAACGCTTCTCTTCTCGGCCACGATTCCCCGGGACGTCGTACATTTAGCCAAGAGCATGGTCAAGACCAACAACTTCGAATTCGTTCAGACCATCAGCCCCGAAGATACCCCCACTCATGAAAGAGTGCCACAACACGTTGTTGCCGTTAACGGCTATGAGAACTGGTTTCCGGCTATCCTGGAGATTGCACATAAGGGAATTGAAAGGGCGTCGCAGGACCCCTCCGCTCTCCCTTTTAAGACCATTGTCTTCTTCTCCAACACCGCCACCGTTGAATATGCCAACCAAGTGTTTAGGAGGACGTCTCTGGGAAACAGACGCTTCGGCATACCTATTCTTGACATTCACTCAAGGTTGACCCAACATGCACGCACAAGAAATGCGGATGCCTTCCGACGTGCGAAGTCTGCCATCCTTCTCTCCTCGGATGTGACGGCAAGAGGCATGGACTTCCCCGGAGTATCTCACGTTATCCAAGTCGGCCTTCCGCCTGATCGAGACCAGTATATCCACCGAATTGGCCGTACCGGCCGTGCTGGTAACGCGGGAGAGGGATGGTTAATCTTAGCCGAGGAAGAGATCAGGGAAGCACGCGCTCGTCTATCTGGTCTGCCGATCCAGCCCAACAACAGCCTAGAAACAGCGAAGCACGTCCCGGGACAGGATCAGGCATCACAAGAAGTAGCACGTCATTTTGAGGAGATCTCCCAAGGCTATGAAGCAGCACCTCGACGCATGTTCCGCGCAGTCTATAATGCGCTCCTGGGTCAGAAGATGGGCAGGTACCTTCGTATCGAGGAACTAATCCGGCTTATGAATGGGTGGAGCAGCAAGGGTCTCGGCTGGCCGGAGCCGCCTGCTGTTCCCCCAAAGGTAGCCGCTAACCGGAACTTGAGGGGTGTCCCGGGTGTTAGGATCGGGCACGATCAAGACGACGATGAACCGAGAGGCTTTGCTAGCTCAGGTGGACAAGGCTCCCGATCTGGTTTCCAATCCGGCCCACGTTCTGGTTCCCGAGGCGGCTTCCAATCCGGCTCGCGAGGCAGCTTCCAATCCGGCTCCCGAGGTGGCTTCCAATCCGGTTCCAGGGGTGGCTTCCAATCCGGGGGGCCGAGACGATCTGGTAGGCCTTCTGAAGACCCATTCGCGTCACGATTTGATAGGCGGGATGAAGGCAGAGGTGACAGGCGATTCCGCAACGATACGAGACCCTCTTTTTGAGGAACGTCACTGTCGCTCCTCTCTGGTTCGAGACGGCGCAAAAACCATGCTGTCCCATTCACCCCATTCATGTCTTATTATCTGAGCAGTCATTCCAGCGGGAGATCAATTCCTCCCGCCTTGTATGGAAAAATACGATGTCACGAATCATCATCATGTACAATAGCAATTCACGCACGGAAGCCGGGTTGAGCAAAGCGCAAGGATATAGACGAGAGAACTATTAGCATTTGCGCTTTGCGGACCATGTCTTTGGAGTTAAGGCTTCCGTGGATCTTACATCCGCGGCACGAACAGAAAAGGGGGCACTTGGGCCGGGGCTCGTCTATTGGTTGGGAGACCGAAGCCCAATATCCGGAGGGAAATCTCTACTTCTACTTGATTGTATCCTATCCGTCAAACTGTAATGAGGAACTTAGACTAATGCGCTGCTTACGAAAACTTGAAACCTCCAAGGGAGTCGACTAAAGTGACCCTCCACGGAGATATATGCAATGGATCCTGTGATAAGATGGAAGTGTTTATCTCAAAGAACATTTATCTGACATATTCGAGGCACCCGGCTTTACCGAGAGGGACCCGTGGGATACTATCGTTCGAGAGCGTACGCGAGAGAATTGATATCGTCCCCTCCTAGATATGCAGAAATCTATCTGAATTCCGTGTTGGTATCAGCTGAAGTAATCAGTCCCAAATAACGCCCTTTCCCGAATGCGATGCGTTACAATATAACCGACAGCGCCCGGAGGAGCACTCCGGGCGCACATAGACACCCATACATACGCGTATCCGCCCAGTCCCCTTCTTAGCAAGCAGGTAGGAACTATTCACTATCCCCGCCGCGCATCACCTGCCCTGCAGCATCATGTTCGCGTCCCAGCAGAGTAGCCGCTCGTCCCAGCCAACCGTCGCAACCCACCCGCCGGCGCCGAACAGACACCAGTCGACGCCGGTGGCGAACTCGGTATGGCGGTTCATGACGCCCAGCTGGACGCCACCGCCGGCGCCCGGTCCGGGCCCCACCGGTCTCCCTCCCGGCGCCGGCGGAGGCGGCTGCGCCATGGTCGACCCGTCGGTCCACAGCCGCACCGTCATGTCGTAGCTCGCGCTGACGAGGATGTCGGCGGCGTGGGGGCTCCAAGCGAGGCGGCGCACGGCATACTCGTGGCCGAGCATTAGGGACAGGGGGCCGGCGGCCGGGTTCCGGATGTCGAAGGTCCGGATGGCGCGGTCGACGCCGCCCGCCGCGATCACGGGCTCCCGGTACTTGTTCCAGTCGTGCGTGAGGACCTCGGCGGGCACCGCGGGCGGCGGGGGAGGGGTGCCGGCGGCCAAGGGCGGGTGCGTCGGCGGCATGTGCACGGGGATCTTGACCGTCAGGTGGTACGACGCCGACACGGGGGTCCGCAGGTCGAACACGCGCAGGTGCGAGTCGGTCGACACGCACGAGATCAGGTGCGGGTTGCTCGGGCAGTACGACGTGCTGTATGTGCAGTTCCCGACGGGGAGGGTCTTGAGAGATTCCTTGCGTGCGGGGGACCACTGCTCGCCGCCGACGGAAAGCCGGGCGGATCTCGTCAGCTTTCTTGCTTGGCAAGTATTTCTTTTCTTTTCGTCTTAAGAAGGAAGAGAAGAGAAGAGAGGGAAGGAGGGAGGAAAGACAAAGTAATAAAAAAAAAGGGTTAAAAAAAGAGAGAAAGCGTACGATCTTGACGGTCCCGTCCCACGAGCTCGACGCAAACGTGTCCTTAGTCACGGGGCTCCAGGCCACCGAGAAGGCCTCCCGCTTGTGCTCGTGGAAGTTCATGACGGGGAAGTCGGCCACGTTCGTGTCGTACATCTTGACGGAGCCGTCGCCGCACGCGACAAGAAGCTGGTTCTCGTTGATCTCGGACCAGGCCAGATCATACTGGGCGTCGTTGGTGTCGAAGGTCTTCTCGATGTAGATGCCCTGCGGCCCCAGCCCCAGGCAGAACAAGCGGCCGTTGCCCACGATGCCGTAGTTGGCGGCCGACGCGACGGCGATGCGCGAGTCGTAGTACGGCGAGTACTTGACGGCGTACGGGTTGAAACCCGGGGTCCGGAATTCCAGCATTGAAGAAGCCATAGTGTTCGTCTCAGATCCAGCTAGCCAGGTCCAAGGGACCGCGAGAGCAAGGAAAGCTATCCGATAGCATCGAGTGTTGTGCCGCGGTCGTAACTTGTAACTTTTTTGGACCTTTCTCCGCGACGGAGACGGAAAGCTAGCTGGATTTTGGTGGGACGGGAAAGATGACGGCCTCGGCTTCAACTGGACAGTGAACATGTGCTAAAAGGATACAATACGGCGCCTACATACATACAGCAGTATGCATTAGTGGGGGTACTCCCGCGATTACAGTACTATGGAGGTAAGTACGTACTTAGCCCCACTAAACGGAGGCGACTTTTAAGTGCTTGCTGCCTGCCCTTAGAATACTGTAAATAAATCCGTCATTCCTTGTGGTGGCAATTTCATAGACGTAAACTAATGATGGTAAAAGAAAGACTAATACCTGCTAGCCTGGGTCAAAGCCAAATCCTTCTCTGCCCATATCGAAATAAGCCAGGGACGAGATGTTTCGCGACTGCGATTAGGGATGGAGGCATTTCTCAAGAGAACGCAGCGCAAGTCATCCGCCCTGCAAGAAGCCTCGGGTTCGGATTATGATGGCGAATCCACCGAACTTAAGCTAGCAATCTTATCTTCTCTGTTCCCCGATGTAAGTCAGGAGGCTTTACTCGAGTCACTCCTGGCTCATGATGGTTCCGTCGAGGTCGCTTCGTCCTCGCTTGCCGACGGTCAAGTGTCATCCCCCCAAAAGGCACCGACAAAGGGCGTCGGCTGGTCTCAAACTTCTCTGAGATGCTTTGCCTCCAAGTCCTCAAACCCTGAGTCACCGGTCTCGCCAGAGAAAGCGAAGCTTCTCTCCAAGAAGGGGGCGACTCTTCATCTCTACGACCCCGTCGATATAGCTGAACACACCCCCTGTAGCATCATCCACAACTTCTTGCCGCAGGAAGAGGCTAATGCTCTTCTCCGCGAGATGTTGGAAGAGTCGAAAACGTTCGAGAAGGACACGTTCAAGCTATTTGACAACGTCGTCTCTAGCCCGCACACTTCGACTTTCTATGTTGAGACGCAGGCGGAACTGGATACGCAGAAACACGAGTACTTCTACAACGGTGCCAGGATAACGGTTAGTTTCCCCATTGCTACTGTGGTCCCAAAACGACCAGAATGTGGTATAATTCAGGTTGGTAGTGCTAAGGGGTATAGTAGGATGTTCGCCGGATCACACCGCAGCTCCTGCGGGTGAAAAGCAGGGTGCAGGAGGCTGTTAATGCGGAGATCCAACACCGCATCAATACCAAGTATCCCAACGGGAAGAAACTCAGGTTTCAGTCTCCGGATCCGTGGTCGCCCAATGCTGCTTTTGTCAACTGCTACGACGGTCCGCAGCAGAGCGTCGGCTACCACAGTGACCACTTAACGTACCTAGGGCCACGAGCCGTCATCGGATCGCTCTCGCTCGGCGTGGCGCGGGAATTCCGCGTGAGGCGTGTCGTCCCCAAGGACGCCGATAACAAGACCGCAGAGGACCCTAATGCCGAAGGGCAAATATCAATACACCTCCCGCACAATTCGCTTCTCGTCATGCATGCTGAGATGCAAGAGGAGTGGAAGCATAGCATCGCCCCGGCTCAGGCGATCGACCGGCACCCTATCGCGGGTAACAAGAGGATCAACGTCACGTACCGGGACTACAAAGCTAGTTTCCACCCCAAGTATACAGCAAGGTGCAAATGCGGGATCCCTGCGGTCCTCAGGGTTGTCCAGAAACAGAAAGAGACCTATGGCAGATACTTCTGGATGTGTCACGGCGGGAATGTGCCCGGCAAGGAGAACTGTACGTTTTTCGAGTGGGCAGATTTCGATGATGATGGAAACCCTAGTTGGGATAAGGAACGGTACCGGAAATCTATCTCCGGACCTATAAGCGGCGATCAACAACCAAAAGCATGAATATGGCCACTCCAAAGTTCAAAATCGTGATATATGAATTTGTATTCAAGGCGTGAAGAGTTGAGAACGCTATGGATCAAAACAGAGAGGAGGTTGTCTTTGACAGCGACTGAAGGGCGAGACTTTGCACCCCAATCTCGACCACCCCTCGCCCCGCCGCTCATGACGACCCTATGGCTGAGGCTCGACAAAGACGGGGGGTCTACTGTAACCATCAACGCGGCTGACATTCAGCTCCTTAGTGTTTATGCCGTTCAAGAGTCTGATGTTGATCGGCTTTAGATGCGCAGCACCCGAGATAAAGTTCCTAACGTCCTCCGAAAATTTGCCAAGTTGTTCCTCAGTCAAGGTATATATCTGGTTATGCACTGGGACTCCGCACGTCTTGCAGAACGTCTTGCCACAGGCATGCGTCCCAAACGTGTAGGTCCCCAGGTTCTCCTCGCCCTGAATCTCTACTTGCTCTTTGTTCGGATAGATCCATAAGCATCCTTGCTGTAACGCTGTCAGTCTGGTGTTGGGATATTCTGCTGGGGTGGGATGTCGGCACGCACTCTGCGGCAAATGCTGCAGTTGCATTCATAAATTGGTCCCTCGTATGTCTTGTCAAGGGGCTTGGTCTTCACGGCGACTCTGACAGCGCCGCAGTGGCAGCTTCCCGTGTAAACTTTTCCGCCTTCCACCTCGGCCTTCGGTTCGGGACCCGTGTATGCAGGCGGTTCATATACTGGGGCAAACGAAGCCCCATCCATGCTATAGATGGGCGGCCACCGCGCTCGTCAGTCACCATCTCCCCAAGGGGAAGGGCTGCACGGGAAGCGCTTACGAGCCTAGGTCCATTTTCCAGATATCCAAGCCTTGGCCTTGCTGGATAGCCCGCATCTGTGACACCGTCAGCATTGGACACATTTCAATACAAGGGCAGCCAGATGAGAAAACTCACGCTAAGGGCGATCTCAGGCTCCCTCTCCTCTCCTTCCTTCGGCGGCTGCACATAACCGGCGACCAAGAGGGAGATGCCGCATTTCGGACAGAACTATATAAGCAAATTATTTCCCACCCTGATCAGCCCCAGTCGCGGACGCGCGCCACAAACCCCCGCAACCCCAGGTGTTCTCGCCCAGTGGTAAGCAGACGACAAACCTTGTAGGTGAACGCCTTGTTGCCGAACGCGTAGCACGTCAGGGTCGCCGGGTCCCCCTTGACGAACGCGATGTCCGAGCTTCGCAGCGGGAACTTCCATACCGACGCCATCCGGCAGCAGATGCTGCAGTTGCACTCCGAGGCGTTGATGGAGGACGCCTCAGGCAGCTTGGCGTCGAAGATGTAGGCCCCACAGTGGCAGCTCCCGCGGTACGTCTTGAGCCGCGTCTCCGACGGCTGTTCGGGAGCCATTTTAGGGTTAGGGCGGCGTTTCCGTCTAATAAGTTGTTTCACGGTTTGTCAAGCTAAGTTAAGGGGGCGTATGCCGAACCGGACAATCAAGAGGACTACCTAATGTAGGCCTGAGAGTGAGGTGAGAGGGAGTTTGCAGCTCTTATACAGATTTCAAGCTAGAGGGTGATAGTATATCACTCGCATCAGTAAGCAGGCTTGGCGCTCTGAGCTGGAAGCAGTCCCACGGAAACAATCGCCGAGACATCGCGGAAACATTGCGGGACACTCTATACTAACGTGTATATACAGCATAGCAGGCAGCAGAATCCCGTACGGAATTACTAGGGTACTGCGGGTAGCGCGCGTGAATTACATACGACTTCAAGGACACCCCTCACTAGCGGTCGCGGTAAAGTCACGTTATGAGATGACTCACGGGGCTCCTCTCTCGTATTTTCCTGTATCGAGTAAGGTCTCGGGCCCGGAAATCGATCCCACGAGCCCGAGACGTTGGAGTAGGTATTATAGCTCGTTGCTTCGAGATTCGACGACTCATCACAACGTCTTCGACCCGGGTCGGCCCGCAAAGGCACCTTAGCAGTAAATGGCACCTACCCATATTGCCCTAGCAAGCAATGCTGATGTTATGTCGTTCCGATAAGCGCTGCCCCAGTCTCGGGTTATGAAGATAGAAGAGATATCCGGGATCTACTAAGCTTCTCGGGAATAATAAGTTATCCCTAGAACGCCTGCAACCAATCCCCGCGCCAGGATCTTGTAGGATCACACCAGCAAAGCAAACGGACAGGCACCCCGGATTCCCGCAGGGGCGTCTCATGGAAAGCCACAACAGACATTGCAGCCCATTGATCGACAAGTCGTTTTAGACCTCTCAAACTCCCAAGTCAAAAAGAAAGAAAGCCAAGGAAAAGACGGTTTGGCATCAGTCCATCTCGTTTTCCGAATAGATTTGACTGATGCTAACCAAACCAGAAGATCTGCGGGGTTTTCGAAATTTGTCCGGGATGTAGCCTGATCGAATGAAAATCCGGCCTCGAAAGCTAGACCCTGCAAGAACCCCCCGGCACGATCATTACCACGTAGCTCTAAGCGCGGCTTTTCCCACATGCGACGCAGGAATAGGAAAGAGCAGGGCTCGCGATTCGAAGTGGGCGCGTTGTTGCCAGCCTCCCCCAATATCTTGATTACGTATGGAGCCAAAAATTGATTGGAACTTTTTTGACACGCCACCTAACGAACTAGTACTGATCCCCCGTCTTTCTCGCCCCTTCTGTGAGACCAGTCTGTTGCGTGCTACTTAGCATATATCTATCTGATAAGTTATTGTCCGCTACAAGATTGCCCCATCGTCAATTAACAACAACCCGTAACAAGCGATGGCTTCCTAACTCCGTGCGAACCGGTTTACCTCAAGTAAAACCGCCGCTGACTGCCTGAGCGCGACCTGCTCTGCGCCACGCCCCCGCGAGATTGCGTATGCGCACGCGCGCCCAACGAACTGCCTCGAGTCCCACGGGATCCATCGTCATTGCATGGTGCCACGAGGCTACACGGGATCCATACAGATTTGGGTCTCGCAGGACCCGCCGGAGACTTCCATCCGGGACATAAACACCAGACGCAAGACAAAGTGCTAGCAATCCTTCCCTGCGAATTGAGGGATTGACCCAAACGTCGCGCTCAACGCATTACGGAACAAAACGGGAGGAAAGCAAACAGAGAGAGAGCGGGGGGGGAAAGGGAAGAACGGAAACTAAGTCGGCCATGCCCCCTCTCCGGCCCGCGCGCGAGGGCGGCGCGCCTGATTACCACCGTATCCTCACGGCCCTGCTCCCGCGGCGGCCCCTTGTCATAACCTCCCTCCCATCGCTCCTGCACTCCGACCACGACCGCCGGCCGCCCACCAATCTCAAGCTCGAGTCCGAACCTAAGCCCGTCGTCCCGCGCCTCGCGACGGGCGTAGACACGGTGCCGCAGGGATACGGCAACGCGCCGTCGGGCCCGACGCCGGGGGCCGTGGCGGGCATCGTGGTGGGGTCCGTGGCCGGGTTCATCCTGCTGCTCTTGCTGATCTACTTCTGCGTGAACCTGGGCGCGCCACGGTCCGGCCCCACGATCACTACCGTCGAGGCCGCCTCGGGGTCCCCGCCGTCCGGGAGCAGCAGCGACCGGCGACGCTCGCGGTACGCTGCGGCCGCCGGCCTTTCCGCCGCCTCGGTCTCGGTCGTCTCGCGGCACTCGCGGCCGCGGGCGCACCACCGGAAGAGCCGCGGCCACAACAAGCGCCACCGCTCGGACTCGCACTCGCGGCCGCGGTCCCGGAGCCTCGTGATGCGGCGCCGGCGCGACACGACGACGGTGGAGATGCGACGCACGCGCAGCCCGCTCGCGGCGCCGTCGGTGCCGGCGGCGGCGGACCGGATCATCGTCGAGGAGGAGTCGTCGCGGGGCGCGACGAGCCGGGGCACGAGCCGCGGACCTCCGATGCCGATACCGGTGCCGCCGCCGCCCGTGGGCCGCGACCGTCGCCGCCGCCGCAACGACAACAACGACGACGACGACGACGACGACGACGAGGTCGTGGTCATCGAGGAGCACAGCCCCCCCGCGCACCAGTCGCGGCGCGGCAGCCGGGGCCATCGCCGGCGGCGCAGCAACGAGCGCAGGAGCGGCGGCGGCGGCGACGGCCATTACCGCGACGTGGATCCCCACCGGTTTGCCGGCGGCGACGCGCCGATGCGGAGCGTGAGTAGGAGGGGCAGCCCGTCGCGGAGGTATTCTTAATGATGAACGAGGAAGTTAAAAAGGGGAAAGAAATCGATATTCTGTGCTCCGGGCCGGGCTTGATGGAAGAAGCGCGGGCCTGGATCTGCGGGATATATCTTAATGTTGGTATTATCTTTGGGAAATCTATCACGATATCTGTGCATGGCGTACGGGTTGCATTGGATGCGATAATGACAGATTCTAGTTAAGTTTCGTTCTTGTACGATGTACGATATCATAGGGGGACGTTTTTGGATGCGGTTGTTGGTTGGATCATAGTTGTATCGGCGATCCAGGGATGAGCAGATATGTAGCCGTGCTTAGCCGACAAAATACCCCCTTTCTATGACGCATCAAAACACGCCGGCAATGCTCTGTATACATACATATTTTTACCAGCGCCATGTCCTCGAGGACCCGCCACGATGAACTTCGTTTTTCGTCCTGTAAGAAATACACGAAGCCCGAAGAGGCTCAAGTCTAATGTTCTTGGCTTCCTTATCGCCTTCCGCCCCGGGGGAACGTTGTCGGGATCAGAATCACCAGGCTGGTCATGCAAGTCGGACAAACACGGGACGACAACGGATAGTAATAACACCCGATCGTCCCCCAAACTTCCCAACTGCGACGAAAACAACGCCCGATCGATCAAGCGTCCTTCGTCCGCGCCTGCGCCTGCACCTGCTTCCGCTTGACGGCGCGCACGAGGGTGAAGGGCCAGAGCGCGACGCCGACGGCGCAGACGAGCGTGGAGAACAGCTGCCCCGCCATCCAGAGCAGGTTGCCGCCCCAGGGCGCGATGAACTTGAGCCACTCCTCGACGTGGTAGTGGTCCTCCTGGCCTCGGACGAAGAAGCGGGTCCTGTCATGCTGCTGCAGGTAGTGGTGGTGGTCGTCGTCGGAGGTCAGGGTGGCGGTGGCGGTGGCGGGGGCGGCCCGCGACAGCGATAGCGGTCGGCCGTCCTCGCCCACGGGCAGCTGCGCCAGCGGCAGCACCGTCACAAGCTTCACGTCCTTGGCCTGCCACAGGTCGAACGGCACGAACCACAGCGTGAACGTCTGCCGCATCGCCACGTACAGCAGGCTCGCGCGCTGGTCGAAGACTGCAGGTCGCACACAATGTGGTTAGTTGGCTTTGTTCTTTTCTTTCCCGGCCTCTTCCTTCCTCTCCTGAAGCTATTTGCTTTCTGAATAGGGGGCCCCCCTAGTAACAGCTCAACGGGGAACAGAGGCAGAGGAGGCGAGAGGGGAAAGGGAAAAGAGAACGTACCGACCGAGTCGATGGTGAATAGGATCTTCGGGCTTAGGATGCGATACCAGTTGTAGATCATCAGGACGAGCCAGCGCGAGTTCAGCGTCCGCGGCGTCAACAAGGAGAAGGGGAAGGGGATCGCGAGGTCGCGGAACGAGGGCACGCGGCAGAGCGGGTGCACGAAGTAGGCGTCCGGCAGGTAGTAGTCCTCCAGCGTCTTGGCCTGCTCCTCGCTGTTGCCCTGCGTCAGGGCCGTGATGATGCCCGGGATCTCTCGGACGGGGTGATCCATGGTACTTTGTTTCTCCTTTGCGCACCAGGTATTTATCCTCGATTTGTTTTAAGGCGTCTCTCAGGGATCAATTGAGAAATTTTGAGTTTGCCGGAATGCTGATATCGTGAATAAAGTTTGGTAGGGCTGTGAAGCCTCGTCCCAAGCGCTGGATTGTTGGCTTCCAGAGAGATATAAATAGGTATGATGTCATTTCCAAGCTCGGTCCCGATTGGCATTTGAACTTGGAACCTGTTCCCCTGGGCAGCAGCAGCAAGTATCGAGTCTGCTGTAACAGGTAGTTCGGTACCTAATCGCCCCGCTCTTGAACCTCTATAAATTGCTCTCGTTAATCGCATAACAAATAAATCGTCATTCATCGGGGTTCAATCAGGGACGGAGCTCATGGTGTTCTTCTTCGTTGCTGACATCCATCCTTTGACTTGAAAATAGTGTTCAATGGGTGGATCACCGATTCTCTTTGGGCTCACATATATGCCAGGTACCCACTGTTTAGATATACGCACGTCTTTTGCACCCGACCTATACTCTGATCTATTTACCTGCTATCAGGAGGGCTATGTATGCTACGAGACGCATGTAGGTTTCAAGAAGGGCCATAGGAAATCTTATGAACTGTATACAATTATGCCCTCCTCGGGTGGGGCGGTATCGCGACGGCTCCGGTACAGACTTGTGGGGACATACCAGTGCCCTTTTTGCAGGATATGACTTATAAACAGATAGCAAAGACCTACGCATTTGCCCTAACAAGAACAGCACCGCACTGCGCCGGGTCAAGAAAGGGGCAAAGGCGCCTGTCTCCCGAAAAGCCGAGGTGACCGACCCCGTCCGTCCAGAAGCGGCTGGATTAACACGCTTTCCGCTCACAAAACTACTTGCTACCAAAGACTAGGAAAGCCAAGAATGAGCGAACTGGGCGGACGGGCGGACACGTCGCTGATGCGCATCTCCATTCGTCCCTCCTAGACGTAGACGCTGTCTCATCTTCGCCAAGGCGAGAAGGGAAGGGAAAGGGGAAAAGGGGGCCGCCGACGGGTTTTACTTCCTTTCGATGGAGAAGCCGAGCGAGCAAGTCTATCGGTACCCCGGTGGGCTTACGTAGGTATCGATCGAAACGGGGCCAGGAGGGTGGGGAGAGGAGGAGTGACGATGGTCCTCCCCTTCCTCCCTCCATACACCAGTCATCACCATATACGCAACGCATAGTTCACGTACTAACGACCGCATGCGGGATAGGTACCGTACAATAGCAACATACCGGCACATCTATAACGAACAGCGAGGCAACTAACCGATCTAGTTGGGCGTTATGAGGCTCTATCTATCTATCCCCATATGCGCATCCACAGAGAGACAGAGAGACAGAGAGAGAGAGAGAGAGAGAGAGAGAGAGAGAGAGAGAGAGAGAGAGAGAGACACACCGTGGCCGTGTCTGTGTG
>QJNU01000792.1:0-30311 GCA_004154915.1 Monosporascus ibericus | reverse complement strand
CATATGTGTTCCGGAGCTAAGCTACTTAAAGTTGTATGAGTGCAACAGCACCTGCAACTGACCGAATACAACAACACAACTGATGTCCCCTATATCTGACAGATTCCTGTCTCGAGGAGACCGGCCTTTGTGGCCTAACATGGATCTGCCACGGCTAAACTCCGGGTGAAGGGACTTGGCCTACTTAATGTGATCTACGTAATCTGATGGATTAATCAGATCACATAAATCATATAGATTCATGACATACTTTAAGGAATTGGGATATATAATAAGTCGGTATTTTATGTAAATGATACTTACTTAATTTCGCTTCTTAGGTATTAATTTAAACCTATAATCCGAAATAATCGTTTTTTACTATAAGAAAAGTTTTAAACCTTTTTAACGAATAAATCTTCAATAAATTATCCTTCGCCTTATTATTGCTTATAAATTAAAACCCCTTTTCGGATACTGCTTATACCTTTAAGTAAATATATAACAGGTTTCTTATATTTTGATAATTCCTTAATTAATAACCGACGGATAGTTTTTAAGTCTAATTAAGTATAAGGTTTCCTAAACTTAATAAAAACGATATTATAAAACGACGTTTAAAAATAAATAATATATCCGATCCCCGTTATAAGCTAATAAAAGATCGAAAACCAAATTAAACGAGTTCCTTTTTACCGAAAAAAATCTTTAATTAATTAATTATATAATACTTCCTATAACCCGAAATAAAGGAGACCTTTTTTCTTTTTAAACCTAATAATATCCAACACCGGCTTTAAAAGATATTATTAAAGTCTAGGAAAATTCGGAAAAGGAAAAAAAACCGAGAGTCCAAAAATCTCAAGGATTAAAAAGAAAAAAAAAGAAAACGCCCCCCTAAAAAAAAGATGAAAATCCTGTTGCGCAAAATCCAGGCCCTAGAAAAAAGCAGGGAAAAAAGACCTTAACCCCTTAAAAGAAAGGATAGCTCAACCTACCCGAAAAATAAAGAAAAATACCCCAGCACTCCCATTATTCGGCCCTAATCGGTTACCGCAAAACCATTATCCCACTTCCCAGCTATTACGAAATGCCGGAAATTAAAGGCTATAAACTAATTACCCTAAAGCCCTATAACGGAACTATAGATATAAAAAGATTCTTCGTTTCAGTTAGAACTTACCTTAAGTTCTACTAAAGTTCTCTTATAAAGGATTATTAAAAAATAATAACTATTTTTTAACTGCTTATTAAATTTTTTTCCTTATAATTTAAACTAATTATAAAGAATTACTTAAAGAATTACCCTAAGGAATCCTCGAATATTATTAATTACATTTTTAGCGATTACCGGTACTTTAGAGACCGAATGCAAGCTATATTTAAAACCTCAGATAAAAAATAACACGCGGTAAAATAATTACACCTTCTTTACTAGATCAAATCAGCCGTAAAGTACATAATAAAATTTAACCGCTTAACCGCAATCTCCAATCTACTAGAAAGCGCGTCATTTTATCCTTTTTATGATAGTTTAAAACTTCAAGTTAAGGACAAAATGTACATAGTACCCAAAATAAAATCCTTTAAGAAATATATCGATAAAGCGATTATCGCCGACCGACGCACCTTTAACCGGTACCTTAAAAAAAAGAAACCAATAAACGAAACGACGATAAAAGCTTTAACAGCCGAACCAAGAAAAATAAGAGCAAGCTTTAAAAAAAGTAAATACCGTTTGAAAAAGCTAAAGAAAAATAAGTCCAACGTAAAATGCTTTAATTATGGCAAAAAGGGATATTTTAAAAGCGAATATCGTTTTTTTACTAAAAGAAACTCCAAAAAGGAAAGGATTTTTTAACTCCCAAAAAGGTTAAAACGGCTAAATAAAAAACCGATAAAAAAAAAAGAAAAGAGTTAATTTAACTTTCTTCTAACCAGAATTTATTATTACAATTATTATTTAAACTTCAGGCGACGTTTTAAAATATGAGGATTATCCAGTTTGCCAGGACTTTAAGGTTAAAACCTGCAAATATCACGTAGGATAAACGGCTTTCAGGATAGCTATAAAATTAAGATACCTTTACCATTTTAATACATCTTAATATAAGATACATAACGAAAATAATCAGTTCCGACCCGACGTTAATAATTACGGATAGCTATTCCTCGAATTTTGCGAGCTCTCCGAATATACGGTATATACCAAACCCCGAATAAACCAATATAATTTGCTACATTTTACCGCTTGTTACCTCGACGGTTGTCTCGTTTATCTTAAAGCTAAAAAGGATAATAACTTTTGGCCTAAATAAAACGAAAAGATACCTACCGAATCAAATAATATATGCAGATATACGGAAATTCCTTAATAGCTAAAATACCTTAAATCTTGTTACTTATATCCCGAATCAAAGGAAAGTCAAAAGGCCATATCGCAAGGATACTTATATTACTCCCGGATGCTTTATATTTAATGCGAACTCCTAAATATTAAAATAACCCCTTCGAAAATGCACACCTTTAACCTTATAACTTAAAGGATACAAAACCAAATGTCGAACCCGAAAAAAACAGTTACCTTCGAATGCTAGTTCGGTAGAAAAAAGTGGTATAAATGCATAAATAATTATTATATTAAGCATAGTATAAAGAAAACCCAAAAATGGAAACGCCTCCTTATAAGCAAATTATACTAATTAAAAAAACGTTAAAAGCCTCCGAAAATAAGGCATCAAAAGCTTCAACTTAGAAAGGTTCATATAAGGCAGCAAAAGGATTACGTAACCAGATAAAAATTACACTTTAATATAAAAACAAAATATTTAAAGCCATAATCGATTTAAAAATCGAAAAAAACTTTATCTTTTCTGTAACGGCAAAGAAATATCAAGTTCCTTAAAAATATAAGTTAAAGTCTTATAAATTACGCATAATAAACGGAAGCCTATCTGAATATAAAAATAAACAAGTTTTCCGAAAAACTAAAAAACTTCCCGTCTAGATCTAAAAATATCAAAAACGAATTTCGTTAAATATTGCCGACATTTCTGGACATAACATCATTTTAAGAATGCCGTAACTTAAGTCCAGTAATCCACATATTAACTGAAAACGCCAAACATTTTCCTAGGAAAATAAAGAAAAGCTACCCGAAAAGAACGATTAAAAAGTCTACTATATTATCAAAAAAGTACAAATACCAGATCAAGCCGAAACGGTACTACCTAAATACTAAAGGTTCAAGAAATTATTTTTTTTAAAAGAATTACGAATTACTACCATATAATTAATAGGATCATAAAATACTTATTAAAAAAGAATATTATCTTACAGTTTATAACATTTATTATATAAACCTGAAAAACTTAAAAGCTTTATAAACAGTATATAACTTAATCTGAAAAAGAATACATCCAATCCTTTAATTCTCTCGCCGGATACCCCGTTTTATGGTACCAAAAATTAAAGACGGAAAACAAAAAGTTAATAAAAACGGAAATTCGGTTTTTAGAAAAATTATTGACTATAAATAACTAAACTACATCATAATTAAAAACGAATATCCTTTAAGCCTTAAAAACACGTTAAAGGAAAATGTTAATAAAATGAGGTAATTGATTATATTTAATTTTCGAAATCGCTATTATCGTATCAAAAAAATTAAAGAAAAATGGAAAACGGCATATAAAATAATTCATAGATTTTACGAGTACCGAATAATGCCTATAGGACTTACTAATACCCTCGCTAATTTCTAACGTTTAATTATAACCATTTACGAAAATTCCTAAATAAGTTCGTATTCTCTTACCTCGACGACATCCTGATTTATTCCGAAACTTTAAAGGAATATAAAAAGTATATAACTTAAGTACTTAAAATTTTAAATAAGGCGAATATCCGAATTAGCTCAGCTAAAAACGTATAAGATACGCAGAAACCAAACTTTTAAAATATATATTTACCTACGGCCAAATTTAAATTTAACGCTTTAAAATAAAAGCAATTAAAAACTGGCCCAGTTTTAACAAAACGACCGTTACCGATATCCGGCAAATTTTAAGATTTAAGGGCTACGTACGAAACTTAATTAAGGAATACGGAGATATAATTTAACCCTTAACGAAACTTATTACTAAAAAGTATATGAAAAAAGAATTTAAGCTTTAAGAAATAGGAAAACGGTACTCCAAATTTTAAAGGATATAATTACGAACGGACTTATAATAGAACTACTTAATATAAATAAATAAAAACGCCTAAAAACGAACGCTTTAAATTACGTACTAAATGCCGTCCTAAAATAATTAAAAAATAACGACAAATAGTACTTAGTAGCTTATTACTTAAAAGTGCTCCGAAATTTAGAACTTAAATACCCGATTTATTCTAAGAAACTATTAGTAATTATTAACGTTTTTAAAAAATAAAAATCTTTTCTTAACGGAATTAAAAAACGTTTCGATATTTACTTTAATCATAAAAACTTTACCCGATTTATAAAGGCATAAAAATTAAACAAACGATATAAAACCTGGATAATTTTCCTATTAAAATTTAACTTCAAAATATATTACATTAAGGGAAAAAAAAAGAATTTAAGCGGATATTTTTAATCGTAAAGGAGATTACGATTCTAAAGTTCGCAAACAAAGCATGTAGATATTATAGTACAAAGATAGCATTATACAGCTATACGAAATCTTAGAAAAAAACTAACCCCCGAACTTTTAATACGATTTCGAAATTTTTACGATACGGAGGAAAAAGAAATATTTAACAGTTAAAGGGATAACTAAAAAACCAGCTATTATACCGTAATAAGATTTATATTCCCAAACATTAATAAAAACAATTCCTAAAAGAATTCTACGAAAACTTAGTGTATAAACATTAAGGAATTTTTAAAATCACCCGACGGTTATAAAAAAAAGTATAACTTCCTAAAACTAGGCCAGATAATTAAAAAAGTTATCAAAAATTACAACATTTATAACAAAGCCAAATTAACGAGCTATAAACCTTACCGATTATTACAACTTACGGACATTCCTAATAAAGTATGAAACGCTATAATTTAAGATTTTATTACTAACTTTCTTTTACTTAAAAACCTAATTATTAAAATCGAATATAACAGAATTTAGGTAATCGTTAATAGACTTATTAAATATAAATACTTCTTACCCTTTAAAAAATTATAACGGCAAAATAATTACCTTCTGCTTTTATTCGATACTACCTCGACAAATACGGAATACTAAAAAAGATCATTTTTAACCGGAATAAAGTTTTTACGTCCAAATTTAGTATTAACTTTTTCAAATAAATAAATACTAAGCTTAAGTTCTTGACGGCTTATCACCCCTAAACGGACGGACAAACTAAACAATTAAACCAAACCTTAAAACAATACCTTAAAAACTATGTTAACTACTAACAAAATAACTAAATAAATTTTTACCATTAACATAAATAATTTATAATACGTTTACCAACGAAAATATGGACATTTTACTATATACGGCTATATACGGTTACGATACAAAAACCTAACGACCAAAACAATTACGTACTAAAGTACCGAAAATCACCATAATTACTCTTAAAGCAAAATACTAACAACAAAAATCAAAATGATTTAAGCTCGTTTTTAAGACAAGTTACGATTCTTCTAATAAAGAATAGCTTAATATTGCAATAAAAAAGAATTAAAGGTTTAATTCTAATAAAAGAAAATAAAGTTTACTTATTACGTTAAAAGCAAAACGCAACGATAAACATCTTATAAATTAAAACCAAAAAACGTAACGATAAGCTCGATTTTAAAGAGCTTAATCCGTTTAAAATTAATAAGGTCGTTTCTAAAACTCACTATCGACTATTATTACCTAAGATAATAAAAATATACCTTATTTTCTACATTTTCTTGCTTAAATTAACGCTCAATACTAGATTCCAAAATGGTTAAAGGCAAGATTTAATATCTAATCAAATAAGAAGGATATTCACACGAGGAAAACAGTTAGGAATTACTTAACCATTTAACGAACGCAATGGACCTAGTTAAAACGTTCCACCAGCAAAATCTTAACCAACCGTCTTCAACGTAGCCAAGATCGTAGGCAATAATGGTCCCTCGCTTAAATCCAAACTTACGGCGTTCCAATCGAAAAAAGTAAACGCCTCCGCAATAGCATCTATCTTAGAAACAAACCGTGCTTATTCTGCTTCCATACGTCGCTATTCCTCTTTCAATTTCTCCTATTCTTTTAATTAATTCAATTTATAACCCTTTTTCAAAATGGTAAAAACATTTTTTTATAAAATATTTTACTAAAGACGCTAACGTTTTAACCGATCAAAAAGTTCCATCAGATTATCCTCCACTTTACGCTAATTTGTTTTTACAAACGTTCGCGTTTTTTCCTAATCTTTACTAAAAAATTTAACGTGCCACATAAGCTCGCGGCGCACACAAGCTCGCGGCGCGGTTTTTGGCACCTCGTAATAACTAATCCAAATAACTCAACCACAACGCAATAAACCCATTCCAATTAACTTTATTCTCTATCGCTAGCTGTATCTACAGCTTCAAAACAAATGCACGCATTATATTAAGGCTTGTCGCGGACGCTATGTCGCTATTTCTTTCTTTTATATTTCGTATGACAGTTACCTATAACATCTATTAACAACATTTTTTTATTACCACCTTTTCGGTTAACCAAAAAAACTTATTTATCCCGTATAATAAGTATTATTCCTTATTAGGAACGTTTATTTTAATAATTTTAAATACGTAGAATCGAGTTAATGCTCCGATAAGTCCTGCGATACAGCGACAAGCCCTACGACGCGGCCTAGAACGTACCCCATAACAAGCCCTATAGCCTTACTCTACAGCCTCTCAACGCGCCCTGCAACAAAGCCTTATAGCCTTCCGACAGGATGTATTCTGCGAATATCTTCCACGTATTAAAGCCGGACAAAAAACGCTCGCGTATATAGGTTGGGAATTCGGTCGGTAATCGATTTCTTCGCGGTCGGCTTTAATCCTTGCGAAATGGGGGCAATATTAGGTAAGACACGTTGGGGAATAGTCGGTTACAGGAGGGTTAGAAAGAAGGAATAGTAATATAATGTCCGCAACAAGCCTTGATATAATGCGTGCATTTGTTTTGGAGCTGTAAATACGGCTAGCGATAGAGAATACCGTCAATTGAAATGGATTTATTGCGTTATGGTTAAGTTATTTGGATTAGTTGTTGCGAGGTGCCAAAAACCGCGCCGCGAGCTTGTGTGCGCCGCGAGCTTGTGTGGTACGTTATGTTTAATACGTTATAAGCTGAACGCTGACGACCAGTACAACAGCCACAACTTAAGATGTTAACCACGTAAAAATAATCAGGCTCTACGAAATAAAGATAATTCGAATAAAACATAACTTTAAACTAAAATTTTTCAATAAAATCTATACGGTTATCAAGCTTTTCGCGTTAATTTAAATGAAGCTTTTTTTTCTTTTAAATACGGCCTATTATATTAAAATTAAGTAAAAACCCCCAAAACTTTCTCTAATAAATAAAAACGGCCACCTACGGTTCTTATCTATGGGACAAAAATCCTTGGAAAAGGGGAAATAATGTTATAAAAACAGGGATTCCTATTTCGAAAAAACTCGCCTTTATAGCCTAACATGGATCTGCGACGGCTAAATTCCAGGTGAAGAGGCTTGGCCTACTTAATATAATCTACGTAATTTAATAAATTAATCAAATCACATAAATTATATAGAAATACGACATACTTATTTTAAGGAGTTGGGATATATAATAAGTCGGTCTCTTATATAAATAGCACCTACTTAAATTCGTCCCTTAACTATTAATCTAAGCCTACAATCCGAGGCAATCGTTCTTTATTATGGGAAAAGTCTTTAAACCTCTTTAACGAACAAACCCCTAGTAAATCTTCCTTCGCCCTATTGTTACCTGCAAATCAAGACCCCTTTTCGGATACTGCTCATACCTCCAGGTAGATGTATGACAGGTTCGTTACATTACGACCTTTCTTGTAAAATTATTAAGTATATAAAAGATTTATTCCTTTTTTTACAACTTAATAATATTAGCTTATAATATAATTTAGTTATACAACTTACTTTTATAATTTGCTGTTACTAAGTCTTATTATTATATACTTTATTTCTTAAATGTCTAGGTTATTATAATTAATATAAAATAAACAATTAACTGTAATAGTTAATTAAAAATTTTAACCGTTATAAGTTATAAGGTTTTATTTAATAATAATACTAAGTTTTAAGTAATATCCTCGATATTATAGTTATTAATAAGAAATCCGTCTTTAAAGTAACCTGGGAAATCTTTAAGGATAATACTATCAGATCTAGAAAGGAATATATCTGATTTAAATTAAAGAAAAAAAAGAAAGACTTCGCAACGATTAAATTAATTAATTAACATAATTACGCCGCTTTTTAACGCTAAGGCGGTACTTACTGATATACTTCAGAAAACCCGCGAATACTTAAATTTTTAAAAAAATCGAATGAGCTGAATAAATAACTTTAAAAAGGCCTAAATAACGATTATAACTAATTTAACTAGTACAGGCCGTTTAAATAGCCTACGGTAGAAAGATGGAAAATTCTGAAGCTTATTAAGCTTAATCTTTTAAACTGAACTTCTATTAAATTATAGCAGGTTTTTATAGAATATTACCTATAACGTACTACATAAGCGAACCGCTCACACAAGCGAGTCGCTCATTGTTCTCTGATTGGGTGCATCCTCTGGTGCACGTGACCTTCGGCCAATTGAATCACTAGCTATACAAAACGAGCGACTCGCTTCTGTAAGCGGTTCGCTTATATGGTACGTTACATTAAATACTTTTTAATTAAATTTATAACATTTACTTTTCGAATTCAGTTTGGTATAAAATAATTAGCCGGAAACGCAATTATTTAATTTGAGTTCTGTTTTCGTAAATAAGTTATAAAGCTCCTTGAGTAAAGTTTATAATAATTAAAGTAATTTATAAAGATTTCTCAGAGGTTTGAAGAAAACCTATTCGGAATAATAACCGAACAAATAAAGACCGAAAATAAAATTAAGAACTTAAGGGAAAGAAAATGAATTTTTGGATAGGGTAATATTTTCGTTCACTTAATTTCGAAATAAACTAGGAATAAAAATATTAATCATTATTCTTTAAACAGCTTAAACAAAACAGTTTAAAATAATATATTTAAAAGTAAACCTTTTAAAAGGTTAATAAAAGATATCGTAATAACAATTATGATTAGCAATCGATAATACAGTTGAGGAATTCGGAATTTGAAGGGCTAATAGAATAATATACTAAAGTATTTTTATAACATTAATCTATTTCAAAAATTTAATACATTTTATAAAACGGTATTTACACTTGTAGGCGAATAATATAATATAATAAAAAGTTTTATATTAAATTTAAAATTATACTGGAACTAAAATGGCCTTTAAGATTCATTAATAAAAGAAATTAAGAAATACTAATATAATGTATAAAATCCACTTTGTACCTGTTACTTCAAGAACGTAGAGTTAAAGATAAGTCGATTAATATAATTAAAATTAAAAACAATGATAATTCCCTAACGGTAATAACGTCCCATACAAACCCACCGCTCATACAAGCTCACCGCTCCTTTTTTGACACCTCGTAATAGAAAATTCAAATAATTTAATAATGACATATCATATTAATTAAAATTAATAGGAATCTTTTTACTAAACGTATTTACAACTTCTTTATAAGTACGCGTATTATGCCCGGGCTTGCCGTAAACGCTACACTTTCGATCTTTAGTTTTAACTATTTTACGATAACTCTTTTGAGTTATTATTAGCTGTATTCTTTTACCATTCCCTTTTTTCTGGGCTAAAAGAGCTTATTTCTTTTATATAGTAAATACTTTTCCTTTTTAAAGATGTTTATTTTTAGTTCTCCGACGTTTACTTAAAATGTAATTCGTTTCGCGTAATTAAGCAAATCTTTTTCGAAAAAAGGCATTTTCGTATAAAAGTAATAGGCTATTTTTAGTTAAAAGATTAACCGATTTAATTATTTTTATAGGCGAACGTTTTTAATAGTTTTTAATCTTTCTTTTTAAATAACGCCCTTATTATATTATTTAGCGGATCGTTTTAAAAACTTTCGCTGAAAGAGAAAAGGAACCAGTAAAGGCAAATGAGGAAATAGTCAGTGCAAGCATAATTAAAATAACTTTTAATTCGAGAATACCATTATTAGGATCGCATAATTTTACGAATCCAGATTTAATAGTATTAGACGTTATGGCAACTTGGAGCGCGTTGTAAAAACCGGCGAGAAAATCTTCTTTAATAATATAAATATGATAATATTGTATTTGATTTTCGATATACTGTAAATAAATGCGTTTTAAAATAGAAAAATAAAATACGGTAAAAAGTTAAAGCTAATACGAAAAATACGCAGGCATATAAAGCGTAATAATATCGTAATTAGCGCAGTATTTTTTAAATTCCATAATATGGTGGTTTTCGTGGCCGTTGAAGATAAGAAAACGTTTCGAATTTTTCGTACGGGTCCGAATATATTTATTAAAACCTTAAATTTATTTGAAACTTAATTTATTTATTATTTAACTATTATTATTTAATAGGACCTTTTAACCGGCTCTTGACAGTACGTTATCGTAATATTAAAATCTAAAATAATTTTTCCCCGTTATAATAATAAATAACAGTATAACCTAGCTTTAAAAATGAATAGCTTAAATAATTTAAATCTATTATTTATTTCCTTATTACGCTTATGTAAGTTTTTTACGTTTTTCGGTATTAATAATTAGTATGCCTGTTATTATAAAAAGTTTCATTAAGAATTTAATTTTATTAAAGTTATAAATATCCTTTTTTACGATGCTGTATTTTGCGAAAAGTAACCCGAACAAGCTCGAACTATTTACGAAATGTTTCTAAACTTTGGCACAAAACTCGTTAGTAATCGATTTTCCGATTTAAATACGTTTAAAGTTTTTTTTGTCATTTAATAAAGTTTAACACCTAATTAATTTTAAGGTATCCCGTAACGCGTTAAGCAAGTAATATATTAGTTATATTTTAACTTATTAACGCCGAATAGGAAACGCTGACGTAGTTAAGTTAAGGATTTAGTTAATACTCTATTTTTATCGGTTAACTTTAGTTTACGCGAATTAAAAATAATGTCGGTTTAAGATATTATACCGTTATATCGGTTTCTTAAAGTAGATTCGAGGATGATATATATCGAATAAAGGCGTTTATAATTAAATTTTATGTTTTATTTCTTAACTTTGATAGTTAAATTTATTCTATTTTCTTTTATAAGGCGTTATATATTATTAATATTAAGAAATAAACAATTAAAGTTAGGTGGTTGCGAGGTGCTAAAAGACGAGCTGTACGCTTGTGTAAGCGGTAAGCTTATATAAGACGTTATAATAAAAATGATAAAAATAAAATAAAATACTTAAGTAATTATTTAAGACTAAGAAAGCTTTACTATAAAACTTGTAATAACTTTATAACTAAAGAAATAAAACACATATAAAGAGTTTATAAAAGATAAGCTATTTTCTTATTTTAATAAGATATGAGGATACAGCTCCGAGGGGTCTACGACTTGTCACCGACTAGTCGCCGACCCACGTATTAATATAAATAACCATTTAGCAACTAATAAAAAAGGTAAGATAGAAGTAACATAATACACTCACTTCTTGGAATTCACTCTACGACTGATTGGCGACCACTTCACTCTAGCACTTAGCTAGGTCTTATGTAATATAAAAACGGTAATAAAAATATAAATAGTTAGAATGAAATACATAGATTAAGGAAAATTAAGTCTAAAATGAAGAATTATATTAAGAAATATTAAGCTAATATGAGAAACTTTATATTATTTAATAGAAATATATTTATTACTTTAAGTATATAGAAAATCAATAATATATTAAAAACCGGACTATACGAATATATAATTAAGAATTTACCTCTGAATGTAAAATAAAAATATTTTAAAGATTAAAGAGAATATACGTTATAAGATATTAAGGACGCTATTACGGTAATATTAAACTGAGCTAACAGAAAAGGTTACTTTAAAGAAGTTTTTATATATAATATGTAGCAATACGATTCTAAAATACGAGATAAAACTTTTATTATATAATTATTAGTATATCTTAGGGAATACTTTACAATTTAAACTTTCGATTAGCTTTCATAAAAAGCCCAAGTAGACGGTAAAATATTTGATAGGAGATTTAAGAAAGAATGAAATTTAAGGTAATATAATACTAAATATTACTTATCATTAAAGAAGTGCAAAGATTCCGAACTAAAATATATTAATAAAAGAAAAGTTCCAACGAAGGTTTCTTTATTTAAGAATTAAATATATAAATAAAGAAAATAATACAAATACTTATAAATGTTTATTAATGTAATTAATAACGTATTAAAGCGTTAAAGGACGAATTAAAAAATAAATATTATTTATAAAACAGGTTTAAGATGGCAAAATTACTAAATACGAATAAAGCTTTTTAAAGCGGTTTTGAACGTAAGGGTGAAAGTTAAAAATCATTTTATTACTTTATAAATACCGATTAAACCATATGAATTTACTCTATTTATAACCTAGAAAATAATAAAAGAAGATTATACCATATTAAATATAATTAATTAATTTAAATTATTATAACGACAAAGGATAACATTTAATATCGCTGAAAACGTAAAAGGAAAAGCTATTTATATACAACAATAGGAAAAATACTTATAACATAAATTATACAATAGATTTCGATATCGTACTAATAACGAATTGCAAGGTAAGGTTCAGAACACTATGATTATATGAATATAACATTTTAATCGATTAAGTAACCTGTTAAAAAAGGTTTGATTTATACTTTTTCGATAAGATGAAGTAAAATATAAAATGATTCTAACATTTTATCGAATATAATAATAAATATATATATAAAGATCTGATAAAACGTTTATTTTAAAAAAACAAAAAAAACAAAGTAAGCGTATTATAAAATAATAAAAGGTATTATTATTACTATTAAAATAGAATTACGAAAAATAAAGGACTATTTGTAATACTAACTCTCAAAGCTAATAGTTATAGTTATTATATCTTTATAATATTATAAATACGAACGGTTATTGAAAAGAAACGTTAAAATAAAGTTATTAAAAATTATAAATAAGGTTATAAAATAATCATTAAAAAGGATATCAATTATATTTATACGATTTATAATTCTAACTTAAAAGATTATAAATATTACATAAATACTTTAAAAATAAGCTTAGAAAAGGTTATATTCGCAAGGTAAAATGCTATTAATAAGGTATTAGGCTATATGTACTGACGCCTAGTCCACTATATACATACACGTCTAGTAATACGACGCGACTGGAGAGCACCTATAAAAATCGTACTTATAGACAGGCCGGATGAAAAATCGTATAGGGTCTTAGACACTATGACAAACAATTCAATTAGGTATACGATATTTTGATTGGTTCTAAAACTCTATTAAGCTTAAACGTCTCCAACTACTTCAATTAGTGCCAACATTATAGGAGTCGAAGCTTCGAATAGTCTGTGCAATAGATTGGCAGCCTAAAGCACGTCGTTTCACGAAAATATTACATACAACGTTTTAATTTATTAAATAAAAGTCTTATATTTTTCAAATTAAGAGATAACAGAAACTTGCGTTTATATATCGATCATAAATAATTAAACGATATAATAATAGGCAATAAAACGTTTGTATGTGCAAATAATAATTAAGAACCGTTTTGATAAAAGGAAATAGTTTACAAATTTAAATATTAAAAAAGGGTATAATGAACCACGTATTAAATTAGAATATAAATAAGACGTAGTTTTTCGAATATTTCGTTAAATCTTTTAACTTTTCCAACGTATTAATAAAGGTTTAATAAATGAATAATTATATAATTAATAGGTATTTAAAACTTTCGTTGCATATTACCTCGAAGAAATATATATAATAGGTTTATATAAGTTTAAAGTATTATAAACTATAAACCTATTAATTACGAAGAGAAGATATTAATTTTAAACTTAAAAAGTAAAATATTTATTATATATTACTATATTAAAGGATATCAAATTAAACCTTAAGAAGATCTTTAAAATATAAAAACGTAAAATGTTTGTTGTAATTAAAGACGTATAAGTCTTTCTGAAAGATGCTAATTATTATAACAGATTTATTGAATATTCCAACGAAATAACTATGTTACCATTAAATATAATAGGAAAACTAGTTTTAATAAACAATAGAAATAAGAAAAGCGTCTTAGAAAATGAAATCCGCGATTATTAGTAAAGTAGTATTAATTATATATTATTTAAGTCGTTTAATTAACCTTAAAACTAACGTTATAAATTACGCTTCAAGCGTAATAATTAAATATTATAATAATTAAGCTAGCTTGCAGTTTATAGCCTTTTATTATTATAAATAAAAGGACGTGGAATTTAAAACCGTTATTATTAAGAAACAAATTATACCTATATTTAAAGCTTTGCGAAAATTAGAAAATTCTATTTAAGGAAAGTTTTATTAAATTAAAGTTTATACGGATTATAAAGTTCTTATGCGCTTTATATTACTAAAAAGCTAATAGGGCGATACTTATATTTTACTAAGAAATAAAAGAAATCAGATTTGGTTACTATTTATTAAAAAGAAATTAAAAACAGTAAAATATGAACCCTAAATGAAACGTCAAATTTTAAAAAGGATAGCTATAGTTAAATATTAGATTTTCATTATTAGATTAAACGGATATTTATAAAAACGATAAATAGTAATTATTAAAGTAATACTTTATAATTTAAATTAATAAATATAGAAATATAACGATAACTTACTTAATCATTTTAAAAAATAAAGAAGATATAAATTTTAACACAATATTAAACAGTATCACGACGAAATATAGCAAAATATTAATTATATAAATACTCAGGGATTTATAAAACGTTAAAATAGATATTATATACTTGCTATTTTCTTAAAATACAAATATTAATAAATACATTACAGCGGTAATGTTATATACATGATAAATAACGAGTTAATAATATACCTTTAGTAAAAAGTTATAATTATTATTAATTATATAGCAGTTATAAAAGTTAATTATTTTCGATTTTATTATTTAACTTTTATTATAAACAAAACTTAATTACGTGTATATTATATAATAATCTTCTTATAATGCCTAATTCATTTGTTAAATTCTGTTACTTCGTATTATATAATGTCACAGTTAGGCTGATCGCGAGAGAAGGTTGCATAAGGTGTAGGAAGTGTAATTGTCATCGATAATCTAGGCTCTGGAGAGCAGTGGCTAGGAAGCTCTATATATAGTGTGGGAGCCCCGGTATAACGTTATTACGGGGTCTCTACAGCTCCTAGGGGCGTTGATGACTAAGCAAGTGACCCCTATTCTGCGACATATAATAAGAACACTAATCTTACATAATTCCCATTAGTCCTTTTAAAACCTATCTTGAAATATATAATTTACTCAGCGAAATTAATTTCTTTTTAGAAGAAAATTTATTTCGAAATTCTCGTAAGAACTTTTAACATAATTAAACTCAAGTTATAAATTATTTAACGTATTCAAAACTTTAATAAACGGCTAAATAAAAAGAATTAACGAAGTATTAAAGACCTTTTTATCCTTGTATTTTAATTACGATGATATAATTAAACTTAAAATCGATTTCTCGCATAATTAACTTATATTACTAATTATTACAACTATCTTAAAATGTTTTTAATAAATATTTATCTTGGTTTCATAATAAACTGTATAAATATATGCAGAATCTCCCTCGAGGAGATGTAACCATGTAGACAAAGTTAGATAAAATGATAGATTATTACCTTAATTCCTAGGCTTCACTAAACCTATCCCTGTCGCTGCTCTTATACATGTCAATTCTTATCCGAATTCTGGAAGTTCTTCGCAATCTAGAACAGCCGGGCAAACTATCGCTCGTAATTCTCCAGCTTACATTATTCTAAAATTAGAACTTCGAAGTGCTGAAACCCGTTATTATCTTCCCCTTCCAATTTCGTTAATAGTTTTTTTATAATTTCCATATTTTCAGGCCTAGTTCTTTTAACGATTAATTACCGTTACTTTCGAAAAGTAAATCGTATGCAAATACTAAAAGTTAAAATTAGTTCATTTAATTTTTCTTAAATCAATAATAATATCGATAGCTTTAGCGTATCCGGTAACTTAATAAGGATTATATACCGGAAATAAAACAGTTTTTATAAAAACCTTTTATTTCGGAATGCCGGTATTATCTATTCGGAATTATTTGGTATAATGTTTTAATTAATAAGTAAATTAAAAAAGTACCGTAAAAACGATCGAAATTAATAAGGGCTACGAAAACATTTTATACGTAATTAAGGTTTACCTTTAAGGTTTATTGTTAAGGTTTATTGTTAAGGTTTATTTTTAAGGTTTATTCTTAAGATTTATTTTCAAAGTTCATTTTTAAAGTTTACTATATAAAGCTTAATATCTTTTAAATTATATTAACTCTGCTCAACCGTAAAACTAGGGGGTATAAGGTTTATCAAGATCGAAGTTTATTAGCAACTAGGTATAAAACTCCTAAACAGATATCAGTCGAGAAATTACATACTTGTAAGGGCCTAGCAGTTAGCGTTAAAGTAAGGCTTTATAAGACTAAGATATACAATCTATCTTACCCGTGAGTAATATTAATAAGTTATCGTATTCGAAAATACTAGGTAGAGTATCTATCGTGGAAATTGTATTATAGAATAGTTTTCTAAATATGTAACTAAGGTTATAAAATAAAGCTTTAATTCATATTAATTTTATAAATATATATAAAAGGGGGTTATTAACGTTAAACTAATTTTTATATTAAAGTAATTTAAATGAATATATATAAAAATCGAAATACAATTCATACGTAATTAAACAAAGGAATCATAATTAAAAAAAGATAAAAGAATTAAGTTTTAAAAGTGATGAATAATTTATATATTTATTAAAAGAATTTAAATTAAAAGAAGAAATAATTAACTTAATTTTAGGTATAACGTCCCACACCTATGAACGGGACACACCTATGAGCGGGACATTTTTTTAGCTATTTTAACAACACATCTTTAATTGCTCATTTTTCAACAACCACAATATGGAACGCCTTACAAAAGAAGCGAGAATGAACCTAGCCGTTCAGGCTAAAAAACGAGACCCGAAACTTAGTTACAGAAAGCTTAGTTTTATTTATAAAGTTCTACCTTTTACTTTAGAAGTACGCGTTAACGGTCAATGCGCCCGAGCCGATATTATCCCTTTTTTGTAAAGATTAACGCCGACCGAAAAAAAATCGATTATCGAACGAATCCTTAACCTAAATACGCGAGCGTTTCCTATCCGGCTTTAGTACGTTAAAGATATGGCTAATATATTGCTTGCCTAACGCGTTACGGAACGCGTTGGAGTTAACTGGGCGTCGAAATTTGTTAGACGGCAAAAAGAATTTCAAACGCGTTTAAATCGGAAGATCGATTATTAACGGGTTTTATCCGAAAATCCAGAAACGTTTCGCAAATAATTCGAGCTTATTCGGGTTATAATCGCAAAGTACGGTATCGCAAAAGAGGATATTTACAACTTCGACGAGATTGGATTCTTAATAAAGCTTTTTATGGTAACGGGTATAGTAATTACTAGTGCCGAAAAACGTGGAAAACTTAAATAAGCGCAATAAGGGAATAAAAAATGGGTTATAGTTATCCAGGTTATTAATTCCTAAGGTTGGGCTGTACCGCCATTTATTATCATGGCGGGGAAAAATCATTTTAGGTCCTAATACTGCGATAACTTATTACCAGCAGCCGATTAAAAAATCGCATTAAGTAATAATGGCTAGATAATAAATAAATTAGGTTTAAAATGGATCCAGTATTTTAACAAACATACTCGGACGCGTACGAAAAGTTCGAAACGTTTCCTTATCCTCGACGGCCACGAAAGTTATCATTCGATAAAATTCGAAGAATATTGCGCGAATTATGATATTATTACGTTTTGTATGCCCGCGTATTTTTCGTATCGGCTTTAACCTTTTAACGTATTTTCTTTTTTTGTTTTAAAACGCGCTTATTCGCGGTATATCGAAGATCTAATACGACGCCATTATATTTATATTGCCAAAAAAGATTTTCTCGCCGGCTTTTACGACGCGTTTAAAGCTGCCATAACGTCCGATAATATTAAATCCGGCTTCGTAAAAGCTGGTTTTGTTCCATTCGATCCTAATAACGTTCTTTCCGAATTGGAGGTTCCTCCAGTTGTGCCTACGCCGACCGTCTCCCTGCTAACCTCCGCCGGTTTCATTTTACCCCCCGCGAAAACCTTTAAAAATATCCGTAAAATAACAAAACAAGAACGATACTTATAAAGGAAAAGCAGGAATTATTAGGGTAGCTCGCTAACAAAAATACTTAAGTCGGTTAATCTTGTGACAAAAGGTTATATGTTATTGTTGTATAAAGCCGCTCTTTTTCGGGAAGAAAACGTCTAATTACGCGAAACGAATCATATTTTAAGCAAGCGTTATAAGACCAAAAACAAACGTTTTCAAGAAGGAAGAATACTTACTATATAAGAGGGACAAGCTTTTCTAGCCCAAAAAGAAGGGGGTGGTAAAAAAATGCAGCTAACAGCAGCTGGAAGGGGTCGTCGTAAGAAGGTTAAAACCAAGGAACGGAAGTATGGCGTCTGCGGCAAGCCTGGGCATAATGCGCGTACTTGTGTAGAAGTTGTAGATACGTCTAGCGAAAAAAAAATCCGATTAATTTTTATTAATGCGATGTGTTGTTCTTGAGTTATTTGAATTTGGTGTTGCGAGGTGCCAAAAAGTATCCCGCTCATAGGTGTGTCCCGTTCATAGGTGTGGGACGTTATCAGCTAATATTATATTATTAACAGAATTTTAAAAAATCATTACTATAAAATTTAATACTTAAAGCTAAACTTTATGCACTTTTTTATGCTTTATTATTCGAATTAACAGCAAATTTTATTAAAATTACTAAAAAGTATAAGGAATATATAAAAGAAAATGTACTAACTAACGAAACAAAGAGAAATTTCAACATATATTAAAATTTTAAACTTACCGAATATTTAGTTATTTAAAAGCATTATCTAAACTGCGAAAACTTTTAATAACCCGCCAGAATCCTATAAAAGTTTAATGCTTTTTAAAAGACTTTTATTAATAAGGCCGGAATCTTTTAAAATAGCTTTTCAATTTACCGAAAAATTAATTAATAGCATTAAGATTTAACGAATTAATAAGAACTATATCTTAAAACGTTTCAGCGTTAAAAATAAAATTCTCACCTTTCTACTCTTCATAGTTTAACCGTTTAAATATTTTCAGGTTGTTAATATTCCGCGTTAAATTATTTGTTATTTCATTATGCTGTATTTGCTTTGTTTTCAAAAATGGCGCGTATTAATCGTAATTAATTACTTAGTCTTTATAATAAGCTTTAATTCCTTCTTTAATTCTTAACGTTATGTAACGAGATTTTAAAGTTAAGCGGAATTTATACTTCATACATCATAATTACTTTATTCGTATCGAATACGATAGGTATAACGAAAAAGGTCGTTTTTTAAAAACCTTATGAGATCAGGTGCGACGTTTATAATAAAAAAATAAGATGTTATTTAATAAAATTAAAAGAAAAGGGAATATTTCATTCCGCGACCTTAGTTTTCGAGAAAGGCTTAATTAGTTTTTAAATTTTAATAACTATTATTACGATAGAGAGTATAAAGGATAAACTTTTAAATTCTAAGAGAAAAAAGGAGATGCGTATTATAATTTAATATCTTATAGTCTTTATAAACCTGTAGATTTAACCATGTTTTAATTATGTTACGTACGATTACGGAAGAAATCTTTTTAAAATCTATGAGATTATGAACAAATTTAGTAATCCCGGACCTTTAAGATCGTTAACGAATTTAATGATCCACAATATTTTCTTTAAAACTATTAAATATATAATTTAATTATTAGCTTTTTTATAAACTCAATATTACCAGCTTATAATATAAGTTGATTACCTAGATGACCTTTAATAATCTGCTATTATTAGTCGTAATTATCGCGTACTTTATTACTCAGTTTCCTAAGATACTACTGCTAATATAAACCGTACTACTAGGTTTAATAGTTGGTTAAACACCTTAGCCGTCACACTTATATCCTACGAATTAATATCTTCCTAGCTTAAAAACAAGGTCGGAAGAAGACTCAAAATGTCTGACACTGTTAAGATTAAGTAACATAAATTCGAAAGAGTTCAGGGATCTAAACGAGTTAGAATGAAGAAAGCTCGGAAGGATTTACGAATGTATAAGAATAAGGTACGAAAATAAGAAATAGATCTAAAAGACTTAGTTTATAATATATATGCTTTCGACTCTTTTAATAACTTGAAGAAAACATTAGCTTATAACATAACTTACTTTATTAATATACGTTAAATAATTTATTTTTACTAGTTTTAATAATTATATACTTTTACCTTTTAATTTAATAAAATATTTCTATTAGTATAAACGGTATTATTAAACCTATTAATGAGGGAAACGTACTAGCCATTATATCTTTTAAGTTTAATTTTAATAATATCATTCAGCTTTAAACAATATTTCTGATATTACATGTATTAATAAGTAATTTTAAAAGCTTAGCTTTGAGGTAATTTTTAAAAGCGCTGAAGTATTAACATATAGTTCGAAAATATAAATTGCGAATTTATACTCTCCGGAAAGCGGTTCTTACGCGTGCTAAAAAGCTAACCTAAATAATTAGGCAGTCTATAAAGAATAACCAGATCTTTATTAATATATTTTAAAAACACATAATAAATAAAGGCTTTAAATGCAAAAATGTTTATATAAAAAACTGAATAAGAATATGTGTAATCACAGCAGCCAGCCACTTGGTTAAGGCAACTTATTTAAATTACTTAAAGTAAAAAGCCGAGAAACTTTAAATCTTTGTTAAAATTAACTGTTTTAAAATGAATTTATTAAATTCTGAAATATTTTAGAAGTTATTACGTAGGTCTTTAGTAGTGTTTCTTAAACTTATAATCCTAACTATTGAAATTTAATTTATTATAAAAGAAGGTTTTAAATACTAGATTTTGTAATTAAAAGCCGTTTTTAATTAATAGGGTTTTAAATTATTTAAAAGAAAGATCGATAATAGTTATAATAATATAGAATAATTATAAAGATTTCGAAAAGGAATTTAATAGATTGTTCGGAGTAATAATCGAAATGATTGAACTAGAATAAAAAGTTAAAAGGTTGTAAGAAAAAAGGCTACTCGTTGATTATAATAATATCTTAATGTAATTCATCTCGAAATGAATTAGGCATAAAACGTATTTTAAACTAATCTATAAAGAGGCTTAGAAAAGGTTAAAAGGGACAGTTTAATGGTAAGCGCTTTTAACGTTTAGTAAATTATATTAATATAGCAGTCGAGATGAACAACTGAAAATGTACCTTAAGATCATGTAATTTGAGGAATTTCTAAAATAATAGCGACACTATTTAACTAAGAGCAACATACAACGACAAATAAATATATTTATCAATATAATTCAAAAGCCTATAAAGATAAGTATAATTTAACTCTGTAACTTTATTACTATCAAGTTTTATAATTCTCTGAGATTTAATCACAAGGCTGAAAAACATAAAATTCTTAAAAGAATAACGATACAATATTATATCCTAGTTATTTAAAGATTATTCTGTAATAAGAAGGATAATAATAAGTCGATTAATATAATTAAAATATAATATATTTATAACCCTCTTTTCATATACTGTAAAAGCTTTAAAAGTAAAAGTCTATTTTAAGTAACTATTAATAGAGAATAGGTTATCATTATAAAATTTCAGTAACTTAATAAGAAAAAGAATACGAAAAATAAAATAAGGATAAAAAGAAGACATAATTTCTGTGCTTTTAATATTAACGGTAACAGAGGTATAAATAACTCAACCTAAATATATGGAGTAAGAAATATTAAAGCTGTAGGATGGCCTTACTACCAGCTTTTGATATTCATAATTCGATTCGTTAGGTTCGAATAAAAGCTTTTACTATAATTACGTTTCGCCTTCTATATGGGAATTCTTTTTTACGGTTATAAGTAAATAAGCCTTTTTTTCTTTAAAAAAAACCCTCTTTAGAAATTTATAAAGATTTCGAAAAAGCTTAATAGCTTAAGTAGAGTATTTCGTAATATACCTAGTTAATAGTTTATATCTTAATAATTTAAAGCGTTAATACTGGTTTTCAAAGATTTATTACGCCCGTTACTAGTCGTAATCTGTTATGCTCTTCGTAAGAATATTATTTGGATCGTTGTCAGTAAAGCTAATATTGTATGTAAGTTACTAACTGATATAATCCTTAAATATGTTTGTAATATATTGTATTATTACTATTTAAATATAATTTATTATTACTCTACGATTAGTTTGCTTTACTAGTTATAGATGTTCGAAATATATGCTAATTCTTTGTCTTACATTCGCTCTTTATCAATTAAAAGGTAGGTATTGTATGTTTTACGGTATCTAACTAGTTTAATCTATTAATTCCTTAAAACCTTTACTACAGTCATGTCACGGCGGCTGCTCTGTAAGCCACTACGTCAAAAGGTCAGCAATACTCTAACTTCTCTTAGAGCACTCAGGGCGCCGTTAGCTATATATCCTCTTCCTCTTCTTAGGGCTAGCTAGAATATGATAAATCATTCAATTTTCATATTATTATAGTGAGAAACTTTAAGCGTTGCAACCTAACTAATTTCGCCTTTTTAAAGACGGTCGGGCTATAATACAAGTGCTTTGTAACTCAGAATCACGTGATCGTACCTGATAGCTTAATAGGCTCCACAGGCTTGAGGGTAAAGATGTTCGAGATAGATAAATATAATACTATAATATTACTCTATAAATATACTTATTATGTTTGTTTAATTTTAAAGATTTTTAACTTGTAATATATCTTAAATACCGATGTTACAATTTATACATTATTAGTATTATATATAATTATTATATATTATATAAGTTATTATTATTTACATATATGCTACATATGAATTTAATAATTATTTAAATCACTTTATCGTTACGGCTGATAGGTTTCTAGATACTGATATTGTCAGCTAGCTGGGGGGTGCGTAGCGCACCCCATATACGGAAAGGTCATCTACTGATCGGCCCATATATGTTCCGGAGCTAAGCTACTTAAAGTTGGATGAGTGCAACAGCACCTGCAACTGACCGAATACAACAACACAACTGATGTCCCCTATATCTGACAGATATTTCCATATTTTATTTTTTAAAACGTTATTTAAAAAGTTTATTTATAAAATACTTCTCGAAGTCGCTCAAATCCATATTATAAACTACAAAAATGAAACAATGCAATGTAGAGTTCCTCAAAATGAAACTTTACTACGATTAAATTATTTTAAGAATATAATTATATAACTTCCTAACGAGAAGGTCGTATTTTATAATATACTTATAAATATTCGTAGATAATTAAAAACCAAACGAGTTTAAGTAATTATATACGTAATATAAAGGTTACGCGTATGAGCGTTATAGCTTATAGTTGAATTAATATAATTTAATTAAACTGTTTAAAATATAAAAGCTTAAACACTTCTAATATTTATTCAATTCGTACTTTTTAATAGAACTGTTATAAAGTTATAATAATTCTATATAAAATGTTAGATATAACGTGTCGGGTAAGCCAGCGAGCCAGATAAGCAAACGACCTATATCTTTTAAATTTCTACGCTTTTAACCTTAATTATAAAATCTTTAATACTAATAATATAAAGCGTTTTATAAAAAAGGTTAGACTAAATTTAATTATCTGAATTATATATGACGTTCTTGGATTTATTTTAAAAGCCAAATATTACTGGTAATGCGCTCGAAATAATGTTACTTTTAATTCATGAAAGTTAACTCCAACTGAAAAAAAAATTAATTATCGATCTGATCTTTAATTTAAATGAGCGAAAGTCTTCTAGCCGATTTTAATACGTTAAAGTTAAAGAGAATTTATTATTTACTTAGCGCGTGAGAGTACTTGTTGGAACTAAATAAGTGTTTAATTTTAATAAATAATAAAAACAATTAACGTAGTACCTAAGCTCGCGGGCCACACAAGCTCGCGGGCCACACAAGCTCGCGGGACACCTTTTTAATATTCTAACCACTTAACTTCTGTTACTTATTTTTCAACAACCACAATATGGAACGACTTAAAAAAGCATCTAAAATAAACCTAGCCGTTTAGGCTAAAAAGAATGATCCGAAACTTAGTTATAGGAAACTTAGTTCTGTTTATAACGTTCTACGTACTATCTTAAAAGCGCGATTTACTGGTAGATGCGCCCGAACCGATATTATCCTTTATTTGCGAAAATTAAAGCCGACCGAAAAAGAATCGATTATTAACCGAATCCTTAACCTAAATACGCGAGCGTTTCCTGTTCGGCTTTAGCATGTTGAAAATATGGCGAATTTGTTACTTGCCTAACGCGCCGCAGGACGCATTAGGGTTAACTGGGCGTCGAACTTTGTACGACGGCAAAAAAAGCTCTAAACGGGTTTAAATCGGAAGATCGATTATTAACGGGTCTTATGCGAAAATCCAGAAACATTTCGCAAATAGTACGAGCTTGTTCGGGTTATAATCGTAAAGTACGGCATCGCAGAAAAGGATATTTATAATTTCGACGAAACTGGCTTTTTAATGGGGTTACTTATAATATCGGGCATAATAATTATAAACGCTAAAAGACGTAAAAAACTTAAATAAGCTTAATAAGGTAATTAGGAATAAGTTATAATTATTTAAGTTATTAATTTGCAAGGTTGGGCTTTACCGCCATTTATTATATTAGCTGGAAAAATCCACCTTAATTTTTAATATCGTAATAACCCATTACCAGCCGATTTAAAAATCGGTACCAGTCCTAATAATTAAACAGTAAACGAATTAAGTTTAAAATAGATTTAACATTTGGATAAACATATACGAACGCATACAAAAGGAACCAAACTTTTCCTTATCCTTAACGATTACGAAAGTTACTATTCGATCGAATTCGAAAAATATTACGCGAATAACGGCATTATTACGTTTTGTATGCCTGCCTATTTTTCTTAGCGGTTTTAACCTTTCGATATATCTTGCTTTTTTATTTTAAAGCGTATTTATTCGTTATATATCGAAAATTTGATGTAACGTTTCTATACCTATATCGCAAAAGAATATTTCCTTTTCGGCTTTTACGACGCGTTTAAAGCTGCCATAACGTCCGATAATATCAAATCCGGCTTTTAAAAAGCTGCACTTGTTCTATTCGATCTTAATAACGTTTTATCCGACTTGGAAGTTCCTCCAGTTATACCTATACGAACCGTCTCCCCGCTCACTTCTGCTGGTTTTATTTTCCCGCCCGCGAAAACCCTTAGAAATATCCGGGAAGTAACAAAATAAGGACGTTACTTATAAAGAAAAATCAGAAATTACTAGGGCAGTTCGTTAATAAGAATAATTAAATCGGTTAGTCTTGTAGCAAAAGGTTATATGCTACTTTTGCATAAAGCCGCTCTTCTCCAGGAGGAAAACGTTTAATTACGCAAAACGAATTATATCTTAAGCAAACGTTAGAGAACTAAAAGTAAACGTCTCCAAAAAGGAGGAATACTTACTATATAAAAAGGACAAGCTTTTCTGGCCGAAAAGGAAGGGGGTGGTAAAAGAAGGCAGCTAACAATGGCTGAAGGTAATCGTCGCAAAAGGGTTAAAACGAAGGAACGGAAATGTGGCGTTTACGGCAAGCCCGGACATAATGCGCGTACCTGTGAAGAAGTTGTAGATACGTCTAGCGAAGCAGAATCAGATTAATTTTAATTAATGCGATATGTTATTACCAAGTTATTTGGATTTGTTATTGCGGAATGCCAAAAAGTGTCCTGCGAGCTTGTGTGGCCCGCGAGCTTGTGTGGTACGTTAAAACATATTTAAATTAAAAGATTTATTATTAAAAGCTTTTATATAAATTTTTCAATTTATTTCGTAAATGGTTCTAACTTATTAGCATTATAATTATAAGATGCGGTTTGGTAAAAAAGGATATTTATAATTTCAACGAAACGAGCTTTCTGATAAAGGATTTTATAATATCAAGTGTAATAATTATGAATGTCAAAAATTATAACAAATTTAAATAGGCTTAATTAGACAAGTAGAAATAGATAATAATTATAATAATCAGTAATCTTTAAATATAAGTTTTATTTTTATTTATTATTTTAATAAAGAAAAAGTCTTTTAATTTTGAACATTCATAATATCTTCCATTATTAATTTAAAAGCCCGGTACGAATCATAATATTTAAATGACGCGCGAACTATATTTAAAATAAATATAATATTTGATAAATATATAGGAACGCGTATGAAAAAAAAGAAAAGTTTATTTTTCTTCGCCGGTTACGAAAACTACTATTTGATTAAATTTGAAGGATATTACGTAAACTACCGTATTATTATATGTTATATGTCCCCGTAATTCTTTCATCGGTTTTAAATTTTCGACATATTTTATCTTCTTCGTTGTAAAATACATTTATTTGTTTTATATCGAAAATTTGATACGATATTATTATACTTATAATTCTAAAGAAAATCTCCTTTTCGGTTTTTACGATACGTTTAAAGTTATTATAACGTCCGATAATATTAAATACGGATTAGCGGAAACTAATCTTATTCTCTTTAAGATTAATAATATTTTTTTCTAAATTAAAAGACTTTCCAGTTATGCCTATACCAACCGTTTCCCTGTTTCGTTTTATTATTTTTATTTTCCCGCCCGCGAAAGCCATTAAAAATGTCCGTGAACTAATAATATAAGAACCTTTTTTATAAAGAAGGATTAAAAACTATTAAGGCAATTTATTAATAAAAATAATTAACTCGGCTGATTTTATAATACAAGATTATATATTATTTTTATCTTAGGCCCTTTCTTTCGAGAAAGAACTATATCTTAAGCAAATTTCAAAAGATCAAAAATAAACCTTTCCAAACGGAGGAATATTTATTATATAAGAAAGATAAGCTTTTTTAATAGAAAACGAAAGAGATAGTATAAAAGTGTAGGTAATAACGGCTAAAAGTAATCATTATAAAAAGGTTAAGATGAAAAAACGGAAGTATAGCGTTTACGGCAAGCTCGGATATAAAGCGCGTATTTGTAAAGAAGTTATCAATGCGTTTAATAAAGAGAAGTCTAATTAATTTTAATTAGTTTAATTTTTTTGTTATCAGGTACTAAGAAAAGGCTCGCTCGCGTATTCTAAACGTTATTATAAATATTATTTCGTTAAACTGATAATGTTTAGCTTCTGAATTTAGTCTATTATAATATGGCTTTCTTAAAGGCATGTACTTATTTTAAGGCGGTTATCTGGAAGTAAATAATTAAAATTCAAAAAATGAAATTTTTATTAGGTATAACGAATATATCGACTATGAAAGTTTTAAAAATAAAGAAAAAGGCTATTAGAATTATAAAAGAAAAGAATATAAGCCGAAGTAAAAGTAAAGAATTAGATTTAACATATAAGAATACTTTAGTTAAGTTAGCTTCATAAATAAATTACTAATAAAAAGTACTAATAATTAAGGTCCCAACACCTTATAGGACCTTGAAAAAGCTTTACTTAAGATTATATATTTAAACTAATTCATAAACTATATTCTTATCATAGTTTGGATCTACTGTCGATAATACTTTTAAATGTTCAAAATTTTAAAGATTAATAACATCCGAAGTTTAAATATTTTTAAACTTTAAATACGTCAACGTGCCTTATAAGTAAGTCGGTTACTTTTTAAATAATTCTAATTACTTATCATTTATCGCTTATATTTTAATATTATTACTGTAGAACGTGTTATAAAAGGATATTAAAATAAATCTAGCCGTTCAGGCAGAATGAAAGACCCGGAACTTAATTTTAAACCCTTGGACTCTATATACGAAGTAGGCCTATTTATATTATAAAAGTAATTTAACAGGAAGCCTTTCGGAACTAACATTTCTTTGATATTACGAAAAATAACGCTAATTAAAGAAAATTAATTATTAACCTAACTATTAGCCTAAATACGTGAACGACTTTTATCTGTCTTTAATGCGCTACAAAATACGACAAATTTATTATTAAACTAACGTATTACGATACGCGTCGGATTTAATTAAGCATCGAACTTTGTTCGATAGCAAAAAGAATTTGAAACGTATTTAAAACACAGAATTAATTATTAAAGTTATTATTCCAAAACTTAAAGATATTTCGTAAATGAGTGGACCTTATTCGGGTTTTAATCGCGAAATACGGTGTCGCAAAAAAGGATATTTATAATTTCGACGAAACGGGCTTTTTAATAAAACGTTTTATAATATCGGACATAACAATCTTAAGTATTAAAAAACCTAAAACAGTTGAATAAATGTAATAAAGAAATTAAGAATAAGTTTTAATTAGATAAATTATTTATTTACACAGTTGGATTATACCCCCATGTATTATTTTATCTGAGAAGTTTTACCTTAATCTATCATATCGTAATAATTTATTACTAACTAATAAAAAGGTCGATGTTAACTATAGTAATTAAATAACAAGTAAATGAAGTTTAAAATAGATTTAATATTTTAATAAATATATACGAACGCGTATGAAAAAAACGAAACGTCTCCTGATTTTCAATGTCTACGAAAGTTATTATTCGATCGAATTCCATAAATATTACGCAAATCACGGTATTATTACACTTTATATGCCCGCGCATTCGTTTTATCAGCTTTAACCTTTTAACGTATCCTACCTTTTCGTTTTAAAATACGTTTATTTATATTATATCGAAAGTTTAATACGACGTTATTATATTTATATCAGACAAAGAAATTCCATTACAGCTTTTATAACGCATTTAAAGTTATTATAACGTTCGATAAGATTAAACCCGCATTCGAGAAGGTTAAATTTATTCTATTCGATCTTAATAATATTCTTTCCAAATTAAAGGCTTTTCCGATTGTACTTATACCCACTATTTCTTTTCCTATTTCTGGTAATTTTATTTCCCCGCCCGCTAAAACCTTTAAGAATATCCGTACAGTAATAGCATAAGAACGTTACTTGTAAAAAAAGAATTAAAAATTATTAGGGTAGCTTATTAATAAAAGTAATTAAGTCGATTAGTTTTATAATAAAATATTATCTATTATTTCTATATAAAGCCACTTTTAATCGAGAAAAAAACGTTCAATTACGTAAAAATAATGATATTTTAAGCAAATATCTAAAAACTAAAAATAATCATTTTTCTTTAAAAAAAGAGAAATACTTGCTATGTAAAAAGAAGTACCTTTTTAGGTGAAAAGGAAACAAGTAACAAAAAATACAGGTAATAACGGGTAACAATAGTCGTCGTAAAAGGGTTAAAACGAAAAAACGAAATTGTAACGTTTACAGCAAGTCCGAACATAATACGCGTACTTATAAAAAAGTTATAAATACGTTTAGCGAAAGAAGGTTAAATAAATTTGAATGAATTTACTGAGTTACAGTTAGTTAATTTAGGGTTAATATTACAAGCTGCTAAAAAGTGACCGTCATACTTCTATAGTACGTTATTAAAGATAAATATAATTTATAAAACGGAATTAAAATCTGTAAAAGTAAAGAAATATAACGACGATATCGATGCCAGATGTAATGTTATAATTAACGTAATTCAAGACATATTACATGTAAAGAGCGAGATATATAACAACTTAAATAGTAACTATTTAATATCTTAGAGATTAGTCAAAGAACATAGTAATAATAATAATAATAATAATAATAATAATAATAATAATAATAATAATAATAATAATAATAATAATAATAATAATAATAATAATAATAATAATAATAATA